>JANSTR010148708.1:0-11100 GCA_025434805.1 Antipathozoanthus remengesaui | reverse complement strand
CACGACGCTCGTCCGATCTCCCACCTCTTCATTAATCAGAACCCCTCCCCCCCCCACTTTCAAAGCAGCTGCACACCCTGCGGCTGTCCTTTGATTTGCTGTGACCAATGAGAGAATTGGATTGTGAAGCAGAACTAGCAACCATCAAATATTGTTTGATATCTTTGCTCTAATTAGCTTTTCAGATGTAGGTTACTATGGTAACAAATTTGTCAGGTATGTGATGGGTGTGCTGGGGTCAAAAGAACCCCCCCCCCCTATCAAATATGTTTAGGTTTAAACAGATCAAATCCTAATTTTCCATTTTCAATCAGATGTAATTAAAATGTGTTTGTACCTGAATTATCATAATCTCTATATCATTTATTGGAAATATTAGTATTGCTTTCAAAAGCTTTAATTTGGAATGCATTTGGAACAAGTGCATGATTGAACAGCTAAGAAAAGAGTGCATGGTTGATAAAATATTAAAACTACTAACTATTATAATAATCTATTAATGAAATCGTTCTTGGCTAGGACCAACTGGTACAAGTACATTCCCAGCCAGCCCATATTTCTAAGCAGATGGACCTTATTTCAAGACAGTTCAAGTAAGTATCTGTTGGTTATAGAGCTAGAGTTAACAAAGTGATAGAAATCAATATTAATCCATGTATTGTAACCTTGTGAGTGTGGAGTTTGCATTAACATAATAATTCATTACTCAAATGTACCTGAAATCCCTAATATTAATAAATATGTGCAATAAAATCAACCAAGGGTTGACAAATCAATTTTTGTGCACCTTCATATAAGGTGGGAAGAAACCTGACATTTCCAGTATGAGCCCAATTGCAATACTGTAAATTAATTTAGTCAGAGACAAGACAAAACGTCAGGTTTCTTCCAACCGTACAGCATGCATATTTGTTTTGTCAACCTTTTGGTTGATTTTATTGCAGGAGACTTTGCCTACCCATGCACTGATACAGTAAAAAATTATATATCAAGAGTACACAATCATGTATATATATTGTTGTTTCATAAAATTTGTATTGTAAAGTAATGTCATCTGGGTGGCATTTCAGAAGAAAAAGAATGACTTAATCTTTAGCAGTTTTTAGTATATTTACCATATATTAATCTCCCTCTCTCTTAATTAAATAAACCACTCTATCTAGCTAGTAAGATACCCTCTCTAATATAAGCCCCCATACAGCAGGCCTAGAATTTTAAACAAGCCACTTGGGCCCTATTTCGATGTATCGAGATAATTTTTTATTGTGTATTCTTTAACTTCAAAGGGAACTTGAGGAGAAGAGATCAAACCTTGATGAAAATGTTGGAGAAATTGCAAAAGAGGTGTGTTCCAGTTTTAAAAGAGATACTTCAAAAACAGTTTAAATGCAATGGCTATCATATGTAATAGTTTATAATGATGTACCACTTTTTGCTACCTGATAAATGTGTGTACATGCATATGGAAATTATAATGTCTGTGAGGGGGGAATCCCCGTTAGATGGCTATCTAGAGGCAGAGTCCACCACAAGGAAGGCTTTTCATGCTTATACAGTAGCTAATATATGAATTAGAAAGTATAGCATTGGCATTTTAGTCCCTGAATAGGAGTCCTATAAATATGAATATTAGGTATTTTACAGTAGTTAATTTTTAATATGAAAGGGGATGCAGGTATACAAAAGGGTACAATGTCTGTAGTAGGTATAATTATATATATATAAAAGATGGTGTGATGTGGCGAGATTGTACATGTACATATGTAGGAATATATTATAGGGGTACCATTTTGTACAAAAAGAAAATGTTTTCAATGGTAAGGAGTAATGGCACCCTCTGGGTGCTGTACATATAAATATCAATACCATAATATTCAAGAGTACGTACTCCTAGGGATTTCTTGCCTTTACTTTTCACAACTGTGTTTTAAATTGCTTCATTGTTTTGTCATTAGCTTCAGAGACTTGAAGGAAGAAGAAACTTTCTAGAAGAAGAAAAAGATGATTTGTCTGAAGGACTTGACAGACAACGGCATGTTTATGAGGCCAGGGTAAGTCACAGCTTCATTTTCTATAGGTCTGATGTTGACTGCTGACCCAAATGTTTATGACACATGTTTTCTGTGTGAGTTCATGCATTCAGTATTTTAACCCTTTCCCTACTAAACCCCCGATTTCAAATAAACCGAAATGTCCTAGCTTTTGAACCAGTTGACAAAACCCTATAAAGTGACCATTCATTTTGTTTGCCTCGAAGAGTAGATTCTCAAAATGTTCATTGTTTCATGAAATTCAGAAGTTGACAATTTCCATAAAGTTTGATAGATTTACTAAATTGAAAAGTCAGGAGGCCTAGGTAAAGGGTTCAAAAACTGGTTTCACCTCACAACTGGAACTGTGGTGAGATTACTTCAAATACATATTATTGAGTGCCACAAATTCATTGCATAATTTGAGAGAAAGAAGGGATTACTGTGAATCTACTTCCATTGAATGTACATTTGCTTGTTCAGAGCTTATTTTCTTGCACTCAAATAAAATTTAGGAGGTCATAATCTTGAGAGGGCTTCAATATTTAAAATGTCCTTGCCCCAGTTTCAGCAGTGAAGTGAAACCAGTTCTGTAATATATTCATATTTTGCAGGAAAGTGAAGTTGACATTCTTGTTAAAAACTTTGAAATAGCCAAGGAAAGCCAAGCAGAGTTTCTTGGTGACAGGTACTGTACAGCATTAACAATTATTGTAGATTAAGTAAAATTGGTGTTGTTTTGATGATGATCAATGATGATATGAAGTTTATATATATATAAGGGATTGAGAATGATAGTGATAAGAATGATGTTATAATGATGAGAGAACAATTAAGAATGATGATGCTGATAGTGATAGTGATGATGATATGAGGATGAGTAGGAGTTGGAGAATGATGATGGGAAGTGATGATAATGATATTATGATGATGAGTACAAGAGGTTGAAAATGATGTTAAGGAAGATCTAAGATGAATGGAAGAGTGAGAATGATGATGATGATGATGATAAGGATGACGATATGAGGATGAGTAGGAGAGTGAGGATAGTGATGCTGGTAAGGATGTGGATATGAGTGAGTTGGTGATGATTATGATGATAAATTAAAGATGTGAGGACATGTCACAACATATTTTCAGCAATGTTACAGGTACTGGACGCATGATGAAATTGTTGTGTGCAACATTATGTTGCAGTAGAATGTTATAATGTTATTTCTACTTCAGCAATAGTGCATGCAACATTCATTTCAAAGGGTGACACATGGTGTACATGTAATTTACTAATTTCATGCATATTGTGTATAATGTTGCACCGTGTGCCAGGGCATTAACAATTTAATTATTGCTTGTTTATTATAGGGGAACATTGGATCTTAATCTGAAACATGCAGTTATTGAGAAGAAGTCTCAGCATGACGTCCATGCAAGAAAACTGAGAGAAAAGGACAAAGATCTAAAGTGAGAACTTGCTGCGATAATAGTTTAATGATGATTGTCTCAAATATGCATTTTGTTTAATCTATAAGTTTTAGTTTCTCACTTAAATTTTATCCTGTGGCGTAGTTTCAGAAATATCCACTTAAATACTTCAGTGTGTCACATTAAAGCAAAGCTGACATGTAGCAGCTAAGTGTGTAACACATTAATAAAGTATTGTATTGTATTGTGACGTAATGGACTTGGAGTGAATAATAATTGTTACAATTGTGGTTATCAGAAACCTGAAAAAGGCTGAACTTCAGCTGAAGGTGAGTGAGGAAGCCCTGTCACATGTGAGGTCAATCTATGACAAGGTCAAGGGTCAGGTGGACAGTGCTCCACGGGATGATGGTTCCCTGTTGGAGAAAAGGAAAGAACTCCAACGAGAGGTGGACGTGACTAAAAGGACCCTTGCTCAACAGGTTAGCAGTGCCGTACACATTACTGTAGAAATGCAGGCTGTGAGCCCTCCTTCTATTCCTTCCTCATGTCTTCCCATATTTAGGCCTATCTACAGGTCTGTAAATAAACGATTGCTCCTTCACTACCATTCCTATATATTAATACTATTTAGGCAACACTTTTGCATTGGATGCTGAGGAATATTCCACGCGTCACTTGTGGTTTTCATATACATACGAGCCTTTGGGCAAATGTGTGTGCAAAGAAAATGCAAGTGGCATGTTTCACGGCATCCCATGAGAAAGCATTGGATAACTAAATTATCCAATGCCTTAATTAAGTAAATGGCGGCTTTCTACCACATGTATGTGTTAGTATCCTAGACTGTAAAATGTCCGTTTCAGTTGAAAAATTTGCAGCTCTTCGTTTCCTTTTTCCAAGACCAGCTGTGCTGGTATGTGTATATTTTCCTACTTTTTAATGTGGGTACTAGTTCGCGTGCACGTCATGGCAGGAAAGCAGAGTGGAATACATTACCCGTTGGATATTACCTGTTGCATTACGGCTTATTATAAGAAATGACACGTAACAATGCACATTATTAATGTTGAAATAAAAAATGCGTTAAATTCTGTGTGTGCAGGGTTTTCAGTAGAAATTTTCAAGAGGGTTCCTATATACCCCTTCCTTCTTTAATAAGGGGCCCCAAACAAACTTCGAGGTATCACGTTTAGTCAAGGGCAGTATTTTATCAATTTAATGTGAAATGGTGTTTACGTGTTTCTTCAGTTGAACTATCAAGTACTGTATTTGCTGTGTCTTTTTTGTCATCTTCGTTATTTCTTTCATCTATGAGTGCATCGAAGTCTGTTTTCGTCTATTTGCTATTTTGAGCGATCATATGTTTTTTCCTGTATAATTTCTGAATTTCACGCAAATGACACGGTTTCTTGCTTTGGAACTCAAACTTTTTATGTCTTTTGACTTCCAGTTTATAAAATGCGCCGTTTAAGCTGGTTTTAATTTTTTTCCTACATTACCTCAAAGGATCACCAACTCTGTTTCTACCATCTAAAGTTTATCTTAAGTAACACTATCACGGTTTGCCAGCGACGCACAGCATTTCAACTTTTGCGTAAAATACGCATGTTTTACGTTGATGAAAACCCCAATGTAAATACACGTGTATGTATTTAACGTACACGTAGGTTAACTTTTTGCGCATTGTGAACGTGCATCGTTAATTTCCTATACATTATGGTACATGTATATAATTATAGAAATACAGCATGTTGTCAGCTATTTTTCTCATGACAATTTCTATACACATGCAATCATACTTTTTTGCATTTGCATCTGAAATTAAATAATTATATATATTGCGACAATCACAATTTATTATTAATATCCTACTGTATTCCAGCTAGATCTGTTGTTGTTGTTTTACAGAATGCACTGACTGCGCATGAGAGAGCGCGGGTGGAACAAATGATTCAGGAGGAAGAACGACTTCTTATGGAGCAAAGTGAACTGAGGGTTGATGTTATTGACTTGACACGACTAGCTCAAATAAAGGTAACAAAACAAAAGCTTAAATCCATTTCTGAACAGTTTCTTCAACCTTATTTTTGGTTTCTGTAGTGTTAAGTGCGTGAGACTACAATACGTCACTTCCCAAGCTGTTTAAGATTTACTTATCAATCGAAAAAGCTGGTGTTCATCGACTGTTATCAAATCAAGTATTATAAGTCCCTTGCTCAGTTCACTTCTCAGTGGTTTGATCGGTGTTTGAACTCATGATCAAAACTGCTTGATTAATGCACCGACAATATGTAGCAAATCCATACAGCTAGTGTTACAAAATCACTTATAATATTGTCTACTTATGTCTGTTCTCTGAGAGATAGTGTACGATTCCATATTCATTTAGATCAGTTGATGTTTTTTGTGTTTCTTTTAGGCAGATGAGCGAGAACAAAAAGCTCGAGATTACATGAGAGCCGAGGTGAGTGACTTTTTAAATACATTCATCACCAGCTTTTATGCTTAAAATTTACAAAGTATTTGAGGGACCTATTCCGAAAATATATTTACTTTCAGCTTATTAAGCCTTGTGGGATCGCTGTTTTGAGAAGTCCCGAAGTAAGTAGTATACCCCACAAGCCCATAGATGATGATATTGATCTATGATAAGTTTTGGTCCACATTTTTTTGTTTATATGAGAGGCCTTGCCATTTTAACTTATACATTCCTCCATGAGCTTACATTCCTCTATGAGCTCATTAGTAAGGTTGTTTCACATTCCTCTGAGCTTGTGGGGGTATACTACTTGTGTCATAAGCATCTCTATTGAGTCATCAAATGTCCCAACGTTCCTCTATTGGTTCATTAGTATGGATGTTTCACATTCCTCTGAGCTTGTGGGGGTATACTACTTGTGTTATAAGCATATCTTTGGAGTTGTCAAGTAAATGTACCAACATTCCTCTATGGGTTCATTAGTATGGATGTTTCACATTCCTCTGGGTTTGTGGAGATATACTACTTGTGTCATAAGCATCTCTATTGAGTCATCAAATGTCCCAACGTTCCTCTGTTGGTTCATTAGTATGGATGTTTCACATTCCTCTGAGCTTGTGGGGGTATACTACTTGTGTCATAAGCATATCTTTGGAGTCGTCAAGTAAATGTACCAACGTTCCTCTATGGGTTCATTAGTATGGATGTTTCACATTCCTCTGAGCTTGTGGGGGTATACTACTTGTGTCATAAGCATCTCTTATTGAGTCATCATCTAAATGTCCCAACGTTCCTCTATGGGTTAATTAGTATGGATGTTTCACGTTTCTCTGTGTAGTTGTGGGGTATACTACTACAGTGAGAATTGCAGGAGAATGCACATTGACTTGAGAACAACTTAGCTTAGGTGGTTTGGTAACTACTTTGAGAATTTACCATATATGTACATTTAAAGGCCATAGTGAGAGACGAAGCAGTTTTGGTTTGCTATTCGCTATTTACAAAACTTTTACCTTAGTTTAAGTATTTTGCACTATCAAAGTCTGACATACTTTTTTCCAACAGTTGAGGTATCAACGAGCATTGGAGGATCTAAAAACAAAAAATTTAAGTATTCAAGACAGCGCCAAGAAATATACTGAAATGCAGCACAGGTAACTGTCACCCTCGGTTAAAAAGTAGTTATTCTTCTTGCTCTTTGTAGTGCCAAGACCAAAGACTAATCTGTTGGCAATCAATTTTTCTTCAAGGTGTACAATAGCATGGAACTCACTGGTTAGATAATAGTGTTAGGACATCAAGAGTTTTCTATTTCTTAAGAAAATTATATGAGGTTTGCAACTATACAGTAGTTCATTCTTGCATGTAAATAAGGGTATTGTATAGTTTTAAGGAAATTCTAAAAGGGATTAGTGGTGGGTATGGACATATGGCCACATCAGCTTATCTGCCTGTAGTCAGTTTGTCGTGTATTAAACAGACGCATTGTGGTTGTTCCAGATTAGCCGATTTCGCCAAATTGTATGATGTAATCAAGAATGAGCGCAACAAATGTGTTAACCTCATCCAGACAAGTACACAGGTAACATTAGTGACTATTACCTGCAATGTGCCGTATAATATACGTTTAGTTAGCTTCATCTCTAACCGCATGACTTGCTTTACTGGCAGTTAGTCTTCCGATTTCACTGTGAAGATTCCTGATATTTTCCCTGCTCAATCGAATTATTATCTGAATAATAAACATATTTATTAACTTTTTTCAAACTGATTAACAAAAGGCAACCCATGCAGCAACGTCAGACATAAGGTTTTTGGAAACAGTCTCCAGTTTAGAACAGACTTTCCACACTCTCAAGTTGTTATCAATTCGACCAGCATTCACTGAGTGTCTGTAAGAGGCCACGCAGACATAGTTAATATGTTTGTTGCTTTAATAAAATAACTACTACGCGTAATTTATCGTCAAAATCTAAATTCTCCTTACATCACCTGATCACGCTATGTCTGTGTACACGCTTTTCGCACTCTCTCGACCAATCAGCGCGCAAGATATCACTTGAGTTATAATTCAATCAAGATTTAGTTTTCATCGAACAAATGACCAGCACGGAATTTAAGGGTAATCCCCACTAGGTTAGTCTTGGCTAACGTTTTTCAATACTCTGCCATTAATTTGTATAGTTAGCAACAGTGTATTGACCGCTGTCAGGTCTAGCCTAACACTTGTTTCCGTATCCTGTTTATATCCAGAAAGCAGCAGAAATGAGGGAAAAGATCAAGATTCTGCAGAACGAAATAGAAATCTTGAGATCAAAAGTAAATGCAAAGGACAGGTGAGTGCAGTTACACGTACTATGGTATGTAAACATGCTCAAGTATGGAAGGTACTTCAAATTGGAAAGGATGTATAGTAGCATTTTTGGCTAGTGGAAAGAGCTATCGCGATGATCGGGACGAATCGGGATGTCAGGCGTAAACAATAGAAAGGTTTCTATCGTGTCAAGTCCGTCAAGATGCATTCATGCAATCGCTAAAAGGTAGCTCACAATGCTCTCATTCGGCTACCAATATACGTTCAATTTGTAACGTGATATTTCGGTGTTCGACGTCTTCGGCAAATCAGAACTACATGTGGTGATACTCAGTGTTAACTTGCAATATCAGATCCCCCCACTCAACACCTTACAAATTACTTACTCCACGAGCTCACCACGAGATGCCTTTGATCTTACCCTAAGCTAAATTTCAGACTGGTTTACAGCTAGGGCCAGTAGGGAAGTGCGGTACAATTTACCTGTGTACTGGCTTTAGAAAAACACTGACACTGACAGAGATTAATCTTGAGCAACCGATTCTAATATAACTCATTTTATTTTTAGACTCCTTCAGAAGGCTCGATTGAAACACAACAACGCAGTTGTTATTCGTGACAGCCTCAGAAATGAAGTTAGCAAGCAGTCAAAGATTGATGAAGATAACAGAGAGAAACGGGAGCAGCTAGTATGTGTCTTTTATAGTAGAACTTATTTTTGTTGAGAAACGTGTGCAGTTAAAAATTTTAGCTGCCAATGATACTTATTTTACTGTTACATTTTTATTTATTTGCGAGGGATAATATAAATGGATTATAAATGTTTCACCGATTGCAATAAACAAGTTTCAATAAAATAGGAAGAAAGAGAGGGTGAAAACTCAGAATATTTCTGGCCGAGAAACACTTCAATTCCATAGGAATAAGAGTGAAAGGACATAATTACAATGTTGTTGCAATTATTTTATGATATGGTTTTATAAATCACATTAAATATCTTGTATTTAACAAATAGAACAGCTTTTGCCGTGCTCCGTACAGTAATAAGCAAACCTTCACGAAAACATAAAAGAAACAAATGGTTTTGACTAACAAAGACAAAGAAACCAGGAACTTAAAAATCTAACAGCCGTTCTCGTTGACGTTCCCGTCGTCGTTCTTAAGGTCCCTAATAAGGCACGCAGGAAGTGACGAGAGCACGAAAGAAGAGTAGGGAGAACGCGAGCCGAAGGCGAGCGTTTCTCCTCATATCTTGAGTGCTCTCCTCACTTCCTAAGTGCTTTGTTACTGTACAGAGCACGAGAGAAGCTGTTCTATTTGTTTTATAATATAGACAAATTTCTCCATATTCATTTTGTCGATTTGTGTTTTGCTTTATGACATACTTGTAGTTGTATGTTTGCCTCGCGATTGGCTTTAGAAACTATGCTGTTTACTTCTGAAGCAGAGAGCTCGGTAAACCTTGGTTCAGATTTTTCCAGGATCTTCATTGTTGGAGACTGAATCAGCAATGGGAATAATGCATTCAAAGTCTTCTTCAATTTCTCAAGTCGAATTGTAAAGAAAAGGCGGGCGCGCCGCACTGGGACGCCGCCATTTTGTTTCCCCAAAAAATCGACAAAAAGTAATAGTTGTCATGGTAACTATACTTTATACTGTGAGGGAGCACGCTTTCGGACCAATCAGAGCGAGTGTTATATCAAATCTATATTATAATACTATATGGTCACGATAGTACACACGATCTGATATTTTGGCACTTTGACACCAAAAGGTTGACGGTAATTTGACAATGGCCGGTCATTGTGAGATTTGTCTAGGACCACTCCCTGACTGGATTCATTCGCCGCTCAGGTGGCGTAAAAAATGTCGTAGAAAGACATCTACCTTGATGTATATCGGTTTGTCAATTTAGTTCAAGGCTTCATTCTGATATTTCCATGTAATGACCTAGTTCTCGATTAATAAGTAGTATTTCATGATATCTACAGAGATTAGACATCGCCAAGCTGAACGACCTAATAAACAAAGCTGAGGAGAGCATGGTGCAGCTGAGGAAGCGATATGAAGCTGCTGTACAGGAACGAAATGACATGTGAGTAAACGTGTATCGTTTGTAGATTCGCGGTCAATGTTGCTAACATTCAAAAATACCATTCAGAGATCAAAATAGTATAACGGCTGGTAATAAATAGTTATATTATTTCGGTACGGTACAGTGCAATGCACCAATGAGCTGTTATAAATTGAGCCCCTACAAATATTTACCTGTTCAGCCCTGGCAGTTAGTTTATCAATATGCGACTTCTCCTTACACCATTCGCGCAGAATAAAGTAATTGACCATACACAGAAGCTGTCCACCATAAAAAGTAAGATTCTCCCGACCTGTTTGCAAGGAAGGTACGGAAACACTTTGGGAGAATTTAGCAGTATGCCGTATGGTGTATTTGAGGCTGAAAGGGTTAAACGTTATGCAAACTTACTACGTTTTATCAAAATAATGCAGCTGCATGGAAACTGGCTTAAACTATGGAAAATCTTTACAAATAACGGACGAAAACTGAAAATATTTATGATGAATTACAAATTACAAAGTCATCAGTTGTGCAATTATATAGCATAGTGTCTTTCATAGTGTTTTTACTGGTTGGCACCTGAGAATGTGACAAGAAAATTGTCCCTCTTTTTCTCACGTTGCCTTCTGGGATGGTATCTTGCATTGAGACGAGCTTTCACACTCTGTTTGGTTTGCTTCTAACACTTCACCAATCGCGGCGGGGGACGGGGACCGGGCGGGGGGCGCGCGCCCCAGGGACCTCGAAACCCGAACATCACCAAACAAAAAAGAGC
>JANSTR010148697.1:0-11101 GCA_025434805.1 Antipathozoanthus remengesaui | reverse complement strand
CTGTACTGTACTGTACTGTACTGTACTGTACTGTACTGTACTGTACTGTACTGTACTGTACTGTACTGTACTGTACTCTACTGTACTGTACTCTACTGTACTGCACTGCACTGCACTGCACTACACTGTACTCTTTCTCTTTCTATTTTTTTCATCTGCAACGATCGGAATCATTGGAAGACACAGTTCCCATAGCACGTGGGAAAATTAACGGACACATGACCTTAGAAAAATTCTGTCAGGAGTTCTCCTATTCAGTGAGAAGCCAGAGGCTTTAGATTTCAAACTGTTCTATCACTGCTGTGAAAACGGTCTGCCAGCTCTCTTCCGAATAATTTGACAACCCAACACCGACGTTACAAAGCGTGCGAGAAATACGATATATGAAATATTATGAACAACATGAACTAATCAAGAAACACGTATGAAACAAGGCAGAAACACACCAATCAGAAGCGACTACATATATCCATGTGACTCAGCAGGATTTAGACAAGATATTGTGCACTAATACGCAGACGGTTAAAATCACTGTTTGACACAAACAAAGCTGGACTGGCTGCAATGCAGGCTACCAAGCTCGTGATTTCATTGAGTCAGTGGTCTAAAGGGGCTCTTTAACTGCTAAATTAACGAATTTTATCTTTTGTCATAAAATTCCAATGACATTTGATCAATCACGTCTGTCAAAGTTAGATATTGAATCCACATGAGGACAAAAATACAGTTGATCTAAACAAGACCATCCATACCATTTGCAGAAAAGTAGATTCGACTTAAAGAATATCTATTTGTAGGTATTTCTATGCTTTTGCGCATGTGCAAAGAAGCTATGGAAAAAAGTTCTTTTAACTTGTAAACAAGTCGTCAAAACTAAACTCGATGAGTGGGCACTGAATAACGGTAAATGATAGTGAGGGACACATACAATTGAACCAATGAGTGAGCACTGTAAAGCAAAAAAGGGGGCAAATGATGCTTAACGATTGTTAATGATAGTGAAGGACACATACGACGGCTCCAGCATTTCCAGCAGGACCTCTTAATCCAGGTAAGCCAGTGATTCCCTAGGAAGTGATAAAATATGATATGAATTATATAATTAGTTTCTTTAAAAAAGCTACTATTTACAAGGACAAACTTTTCTTGAATTTCATTTGTTTGCATGTCAATGATTTATTCATAACAATCTGAAGTTTGAAGAGGTGCAAGAACTATAATATATGAGCTGTGTGTTTGTTGTTGAAAGCCATTTTGATTCACTGTTAACAAAGCACTTCAGAATCCCATTTAACCTCGTTCAAGCTTAGTTTATATTCTCTTCATTCAGTTGTAAAGGAATTGATGAATACGGGTGTTACTATGCAAACCTGGTTTGAGTGGTGGGTTCCTCTGGTTTGTATTATTGTAATTTTTCAAAATTACATTTGATACTTGTGACATTAAAATGAACGAGTTTAATTTTCTTTTGAATATTGTTGAGATCTGAATCAGTATCTTTGGATACATCTGATAGATCTGATACATTGTTGATATCTGATTTTAGTTTTCTTTAGTTTCCAGTCGCAATTGCATAAACTGAAAATACTGTCATACAAAGTTGTTTAGATATTAACTTGAGAAAAACAACAAGAAAAGCACTGATGTGATAAATAACAATAAATCGATATCTACTATACTGGAGGTTAGTGAAGGTATTTTAAAAGTGTAATAAAAATTAGGCTTTTCCTATAAAGGAACTGATTTTGAATTACTGGTTGAAAGTAACACATGAGAAGGAGAGTATATATACATCTCTTCTTCTTGTTTCGTTTTATTATTTTCTAAGCTACTTTGTTATTTTATTGTTTTTTATGTTTTTAGTAGAACTTTTGTAATTTATAAAAAATAAAATTATATTAAATAAAAAATAATAATTACATCTCTTCCTGTATCTCCTTTCGGTCCAATATCACCAGCTCGTCCCGGTGATCCCTATTGAGACAAGACAAAAGTGAATCTCAAACCCTTTAAGCTGTAACTATCAATAAATTAAGAAATGGGAATACAAATATGAAAAGGAACGGCTGTCTTGTCAATGAATAAAGACCATGGAGTGCCTCTCAGTGCATTTAATGTTAGTCAATGACTCCCTGAAAGTATGACTAAAATCTTTGGGTTCTTCATTATTATAAATAAGGTTTTCCTCAGTCAGCCATGTGGGACTGAACTGTCCAACAACCATTTTACTTCAGTTAAACGTTCAAAGAGTACCAGTAAAAAAGAATAAGAAAGAGTAAAACAAATGTAAGGCATTTTGCTCAAAGTTTCAAAGCTTGACATAAATTATTAGTTGAACCCCAAAAGTGAAGACCTCCAATAAAAAGTATGGCTCCCAAGGACTACGAAGTTCAAGAGTAAAAAGGGTTGTTAGTTTGCCACTGTAAGTAAGGTGAATGGAGAGCCTAAAACAGCTCATGAACCAGCTGACAAAGGTCTCCAAGGGCCTGTGGTTTACTTTCTTATCCATGAAGATGTAAAGAAATCATTACTAAAAGCAAGGCAGCACCTTGTCAGTCATGTTACTATCACTCACCACTTTACCATCTCCTCCTGGAATGCCGTCCTCACCAGGTCTACCGTTGCCTCCCTGCAAAGACATGCAACGACCTTAGAATAGTGCAGCAAATATAACCTGATCTCAACAGAAACTTGACAGTAGAAATACATACCTTACCATGACCTCTCAACAATCTTACATTAGTTTACATGGCTAAAAAGATCCTACAGTAATCGTTTGAGGCCAAATTTTCTTTCTTAGCAAGTGTAGACGATTTTGTTATTTTAATTTGAAATAGGTAGAGTCAGACTTCTGCGTGAGTGAAACACTGTTTATTTATTATTTATTTATAACAATATCTAGTCAGGGTGTTCTCTCACATAAGTGATTTTCAGAGAGGTCCTAAATTAAAATATGTTACATATATCATCCAAAACCAAGAATAAATTACAATCTTATTAAAATCTGACAATAGTTTGCATAAAAAATTGATTCGTTCTAAAAATGTAAAATGTATAAGATCATACGGAATATGAAGCTATAAAATTTAAAAGGTTTAAAAGGAATTACAGGTATTAAAATGTTTATCAAAATTTGACTTGTATTTGTTGTGTAATGCGTTCCAGTCATTGACGGCGTGGTAGGAGTCTCTGTTTTCCCCAATTATTGCGTTTGACTTTAAGAAGACGTAAGTTGTTTTTATTTCTAGTGTTATAATTCTGTGTTTCTCGAAATGATTTTAAGTTTAAAGTTGAGATGCAAAGTCCCTTTAGGCACTTAAATATATGGATTTAAATAGATGGGACTAGTTACGGTCGGAGAGCAGGACTGATCGCTAGTTAAGTCACACCATCCATATGGACGGAGAGCATGATTGATCGCCAGTCAGTCAAGCGGAGAGCATGACTGATCGCTAGTCAATCACGACCTCCACATGGACGGAAAACATGAATGATCAAATAAAAACTACGGAATGCACAATATCGTGATAATAAAGCACTGAGCATTGCCTCCAAATGCACCCTGAAATCTAAATAATTCAATCCACATGCAAAACATGCGAAAAGTTTAAACACACACAGGCGAACACCAACAGAAGGAAGAATCTTGTGTAACACATTCCCCTCATGCGTTCTGCGTTCATCTGCAACTTACAGTTTGTCCTGGGAGGCCAGGGGAACCACCAAGTCCAGGATCTCCTCGTTGACCCTTTAGAAACACAGGAAAAACAAGAAAGCAAGTTAAAGACGGAAAAAGAACAAGACTATTGAAATAACCCAAGGAGTTTATTCAGGTAGTATAGCATTTTACTTCAGGGGAAATGTTACTTTGCCCCTAGGTGTATTTATTGTTACCTTCCCTCCAGGTGTATTGTTACCTTCCCTCTGGGTGTATTGTTACCTTCCCTTCAGGTGTATTGTTACCTTCCGTCCAGGTGAATTGTTACCTTCCCTCCAGGTGTATTGTTACCTTCCCTCTGGGTGTATTGTTATCTTCCCTCCTGGTGTATTGTTACCTTCCCTCCAGGTGTATTGTTACCTTCCCTCCAGGTGTATTGTTACCTTCCCTCCAGGTGTATTGTTACCTTCCCTCTGGGTGTATTGTTACCTTCCCTCTGGGTGTATTATTACCTTCCCTCTGGGTGTATTGTTACCTTCCCTCCAGGTGTATTGTTACCTTCCCTCTGGGTGTATTGTTATCTTCCCCCCTGGTGTATTGTTACCTTCCCTCCAGGTGTATTGTTACCTTCCCTCCAGGTGTATTGTCACCCTTACTTAGGGTATACATATGTTACCTTCACTCCGGGGGTTCCGGCCTTCCCTTGACGTCCTGGTTTTCCAATGGCTCCCTTGGAGACAAAATGGTTAGCACAGAGTTAGAAAATCGTCAGGTTGAAAATCTAAAACTACATTTTGTTTCAATTATTAAAACGTTAAACTGTCACTGGAACTGTCACCGTCCTTAGATTTTTGGTCACGACGCCAGGGCCGTAGCAAGAAGAAAAATTTTACTGAGGCACTTTGATGAATTTAAACTGATTTTTTATATATTTTCAACTAAACTTGGTATCAAACCGCAGATCTTTTTATTCGCCCCATGCTGGCTACGTCCCTGCATGCCATTGATCTTAATACCAGTCATCCTTCTTCAATTAGTGTATACTGGTCCGTGTACAAAGAAGTCTTAAATGGCAAAAAAATGGCACTGTCAGCCTTCCCTGTTACCGTCTCTGGGACGTTGTTACTGTTATTACTATTGCCACTATTACATTCTCCAGCAGTCCAGAAGACAATGCCATTGACTTACCGGGGGTCCCTGAGGTCCAGGTCGTCCACTTCTGCCGGGGTTTCCTCGTTTTCCCTATTACAAAAATACAGGCAAGTAAAGAAAGACTTATCAACTTGTAAGGAAGAAGTATCTATATGCAAGTAAAGAAGACGTATCTACAAGTAAGGAAGACCTGACTACCTAAGTAAAGGAACTGCACTAATTTACATTAACTAATTAACTAATTTAAGGCCTATCTGCATGTATATTGGAAGACGTATCTACATGTAAACAGGAAGACGTATCTATATGTAAACAGGAAGACATATCTACATGTATATTGGAAGACATATCTACATCTAAATAGGAGATGAATCTACATGTAAACAGGAAGACGTATCTACATGTACGTAAGGAAGACATATCTACATGTAAATAGGAGACGAATCTACGTGTAAATAGGAAGACATATCTACAAGTATATTGGAAGACGTATCTATATGTAAACAGGAAGACATATCTACATGTATATTGGAAGACATATCTACATGTAAATAGGAGACGAATCTACATGTAAATAGGAAGACGTATCTGCACGTATATTGGAAGACGTATCTACACGTACGTAAGGAAGACATATCTACATGTAAATAGGAAGACGTATTTAGATGTAAGTACATGAAGACATATCTATATGTAAGTAAACGAAGACGTATCTACATGTAAATAAATGAAAACATATCTACATGTAAATAGGAAGACATATCTACATGTACATGTAAGCAAAATAATGAAGACGTATCTACATGGATGTAACGAAAGTACATGTACTGTATACTAGGAAGTAGTTTGAAGTATTGCTTATATGTACTCACCAAACCTCCGCTTGCACCACGGTCTCCCTTTTCTCCCGATACTCCAGCCATTCCCTGAAGAACGAATTTGAGTTTGAATTTCAAGACAAATACACAACTTATTATTGTGGCTGGTGACTCTTTCTATAGATTCTATGATTTGGAAGAGATGTTCTACCGATGCTGTTGTGGATTGCATCAGCTTAATTCACCTGATGAAGGGAAACAGATCAAGAAAAATGAAACACAGGATAACTTTAAGCAAGTAAACAAGCACATGCTAAGTAAATAGTTTTTAAAAAACTATAGATATAAACAAGCATGCAATTGCTGGCTTGAGTTTAAGGCTTTGATTATGGTTATGTGAGGAAACATTTTCAGCTGGCTCCAGTACTTAGCTCGTAATATGTGTTCTTTTTGGTTTTAAGCCCAACTCGGACAAACAGTAAACAATAAATCATTATGTACCAATAACAAAATATATATCAAAAAAAGTCACCAACAATTTGAAGTCCAAAATTCTTTAGCTCCAATTAAGGACAAAACGTTGAGGGATTAGGAGGATAGTAGTTATTAGTAGTACTGTAGTATTAATATTATTATTATCATTACTATTTGTAATCAAATTGTAAAGTTTGTCTTTCAAAAATAAAGCAACAAAGGTCGCAATGTGGGCCAACTTAAGCCCGGGGTAAACCAAATTTACACATCCAGCGATTTTATTAAATGTATTGCTGAAATATTTCTTGGAACCTGGCATAAATAATTGATAAGAATTATTGCCAATAAAATTTAATTCGATAACCGTTTACTGTATTTATGGGAGTTCGTGGAGTGAGCAAAAGCTAGTGCTTTCACATTCCAGAATACAAGCTAACATAGTTGTTGGTCTATGCGAAAATATTCTCAGTAAAACTGGGAAAGGCAAATTGAGTACCAAACAATGTCAGTATGTCAAATACTGTTACAACTACTCTGTCTTAAAATCAAAGCAAGATTTTAAAATATTTGTTTTACAGTACAAAGGAAACTCTGTTGAAGAGCCTGAGATGGCCCGGTCGTCTTCTAAAATTATAAATTATACACAATATAAAATGTGTGAAATTGGCAACTGCTTTAACAACGTATAGTGATAGTCATAAAAACTATGCAAACTTGGGAAGTTGTATGATGTCACTGAAAGCAGAACTATATAAAATAGAAAGTGAAAAAGAAATGTGGTTGAAAGTCTCTTCAATGAGCAGACAGAGAAGTCAACCACCTTTGATGAAAAAACATTTGTGACACAAACTAGTTGAGCTGCCTTACCGGTCCTCCTTGTTTACCGTCTTCTCCAGGGTCACCAGGAGCTCCCCTGCTTCCCTACAGTTTAGAACAAGAGACGTTTTTAGAAACCTCAATTCAGCCAAAGACTCCACCTTCCACAGCAAGAATAAGTTTAGTTATTCACATGTGCAACACTCTGTGGTGGCAGTTACGGCTTCAGTAAACGTGATAATTATACTGTATTACCACTTCAAAATTGTAAAGAGTCAGTGACAAACTGTATAATTATTCAGCTCCCCTCCCGTTTTCAAAGTAGATGTGTGATGCTTGCTATTAAAGCTCTCGCTTACATAAATCAATTGTTTTCATTTACATTTCTCTCTGAACAGAGAGAAAATCGCACACTTCAATTTTGGAGTAATAACTACGGCTTTTGCCAGCAGCTCTGCATGAACAAAACGAAAATTAAGAGGCAATACAGTTGAACCCAGATAACTCGAATTGTCAAGGGCAATTGAAATTACTTTGAGATATCGGGGTTTTGAACAAAAAGACCAGAAACACTTGATTAAAGAGGTTTTATGCTTTTTCATGTTTTATTGTGAGATTTCTAGCAATATAAGAGCATGAAATGACAAAACAAAACAAAAGCATGCTTGGAGGCCGATAAGCAAAACTCCTGCACTGCAATAGTTACTGGAAATGCTTTTAAAACTGGGTGACGGAGAAGGGATCGATGCAAGTGCCATGCACTTTGAATTTTGAGGGGAAAACGAAACATATTATTGTTCTCACGAATGCAAAATGTTATGTCTCGTTAGTCCATTTGAAGTGAAAATTGACTTTGAGTTATTGTGGGTAAAATTACAAAGAAAAGTACCTGAAGGGAAGTAAAAATCGTTTTGATTTAGCAGGGTTTTAAGTTATAGGGGTTAAAATTACAGTAAATATATGAGGCAAATCCAAGGCAAATCAGTTTTGCTTCGAGTTAGTGGGGAATTCGAGTTACCGAGGGTTCAAGTTATCGAGGTTCAACTGTATGATGATCAGGGTAACTATGGAATGTACCTTTTCTCCTTGAGGTCCTTTCTCACCAGGTAATCCGGTTGGTCCAGATGGTCCCTGTCAAAGCAGGTAATAATGTTTCCACAACTTGCAGTACAAAGAAGGGATGGGACTATGTTAACCTCCTATATCCGTTCAAAATACGTTGACTTTTGAAACGTAATATCCAGACCTCAAAGCATGATGGGAAATCTAACTTCATTCATTCCCAAACTAATCGAGTCAATGTGGCCAAATTGCTTAATTCTCGTATATTTTATGGTGCATTTTGCTTCATGCACTGGTCAACGCAAAATACATGTACAAGGTTCCCATGATCCCTTTCGTGCTTGGTATTACCGTTTGTAGATGACCACTCGTGTACAAACCTGCGACATTCCTGTGTCAGCTAAACATAAACAACAAATGGACAGTCATATAATGCGTTGAAAACAATGTTTGTGTATATTTGTAATGAATTTTGTAAATTAAATAAAATTATAAGAAAACTCTTCTCGTCGAAACGAGTTATAGAGAGGCACTGTGCAATATTAATGTCTCGGAATCTAATACAAAAAATATATAATTTAGTAAATAATTGTCATAAAATAGCCAACTTACAGGGGATCCGCTTTTGCCAGGGTCTCCAGCTGCTCCCGGGGATCCTCGAGGGCCCTATTGAAATAAACAGAAGCACACTTCATTGTATTGTTACTTATTTGACAAGTAATATAATGAATTATTATTACATGGATGGTTGCTTGGCCAATTTCAGGTCCGTATGTTGCCCTACGGAACTCCAGCTCTTGAACAGCCGTCAAATTACTAGTACAAAGTTTGTTTACACTTTTCAACAAAGCCATATAATAAATATCTTATTAGCCTTGTCTGATCGCCCGTATGGTATTAAAGTTATGGATCCTCATTTTTTCTTCCTTATCAGTTAGCACTGATAAAGGCAAGCACCTTAATCGTGACTCCTTTTGAATTCCTTTGGTGCTTTGATCAACATGTCTTTATAATAGAATGAAAGTCAAACTTACCGTTTCTCCACGTTTGCCATTTGCACCAGGTCTTCCTGGAGAACCATCAGCTCCCTAACAAGAAAAAGAACTAATGTAAAGGCTATGAACACCTTGAAAGTTTTTAGCAAAAAATAATAACTGATGATAACATTTGCCAGTAGAAAATCTACGACATTGAGCTGCATCAAATAAACTTTGAGTGCAAAATGTAATAAGTATATGTAATAGGGCTACACGGTGTCCAATTTGGAAATAATTGGATGAGAAAAATTCCGAAGTCTGCCAAAAATTGGACGAGGCCGTAGACTGAGTCCAATTTGGCAATCCGAGGAATTTTTTTGAATACAATTATTTCCAAAATTGGATGTAGTCATATTATATGGCTACTATTAATTGTATAGCTACCGTCAAGTTCTCACTAGAGTATATCGTCAAGTCTTCTAGGCTTGAGGCGCTGAGCTCACCACTCATTGAATACTTTCATCCATGCTTTAGCGTGTCTTTGATTGTGTTTACATTATTGCTCCTCTGTTTCACAAGGTCTTGTTCTTCCAGCACGGGAAACCGTCCATTTGGATTAGTGCCGTCAATGTCGCTTCTAAAGTCCATGGAAAGAGAGGAATTTGGCAACTCCGAAGAAAACTCCGCCATTTTTTGTCAGCAAACACTGCGAGGTTGCTGCACGATGCTTGCTTTGCACTGATTGGCTAATTTCCTTTTCTCTTGGACATGATTGGCCGAAACAAAACTATCCTATTTTTCTCAAATTGGATACTTCATTTATTTCCATATGAAAGTCATTGAAAAAACTATCCAATTTAATCATTAATTGGACAGTTATATAAGAATAATAGTTTGGTCAGTACTATAGAGTTTACTGACCAGCTGTATAATTAACCTGTTAACATCTAATGCACATAACAACTTTTTTGATACCAACATAAATTAATATTGCTTTACCTTAGGTCCGTCTCTTCCTGCCTTGCCTGAAGCACCATCCTGTCCGTCAAGTCCCTACGAAAACAAGATGAAAATGGTTTGACTTTAAAAGCTGTCCATCATGTAAACTTGTGAGGAGGAAAAACCTATCATCAAGTTTAACCCCTTACTTCCTGACTTTTCAATTTAGTAAATTTATCAAACTTAATGAAAATTGTCAACTTCTGAAAAACCAAAACCATACAAGTGACTATTGTAAGAAAGAGAAGAGGTTGATTAAATTGTTATTGGGAATTCATCAGAAGCGGGTAAAGGTAAAATTAATTTATTTTACTGCGATAAAGCGGGGAGTGGTTGCCCAGATCTCCAAAGCCAGAGCCAGGTGTACCTTTATCCCTTTTCTCTGTCAATGCTCCCTTTTACAGGTATTTAAAGCTCCAGCTACATGGATCAGAGGAAAGTTAAAACCGAGAATGGAACTGGGGACCTCTAGCTCAGTAGGCAGTGCATTAGTCAAACCTAGTCCTGTAACACGACCTCAACAATGCAAATACCCTTTTAAAGTATGGACTTGCTGTAATATAATATGTGCTGAGTTGATAAGTCTCAAATAGGAATACATTGAATAATACTTACAGCATCTCCATCTTTGCCATCACTTCCAGCTTTTCCTGGATACCCACGTTCGCCCTACAGTAACAAAAAAAGCAGTTGTGTCAGTACCTTTCATTGATGTAATATTTTATAACTAATTTCCCTACACGCTTTTTTTATAAGAACAAACTTTATATGAAAACCCAGGCTGAGAACTGCCCAAAAATTAAGAACATTGATCAAACAATTTAGGAATTTTATTTAATCCATGTACAAAGATTGAGGTTTACATACTCTAAGTTCATAGTAACATTTCTAACTGTTCTTTTCATTTTTTTTAAAAAGCATGCAGCCAAAAACGGTAACAAAAACTTGCATGCTCCTATACATTGCATACATGTACAATACTGTACGATGTACTACGGTAAATTTAGTCTATCAAGATTATCTCGATGCCATCAATGTCAGTGGCCTCATTATGTAATCTTCCTAGTTGCGCCTTTTTATTGTTCTGGGCAACTAATCCACTGTTTGGATATATCAGGAAATAAGAACAATTTAAGAACAATTTG
>JANSTR010148686.1:0-11101 GCA_025434805.1 Antipathozoanthus remengesaui | reverse complement strand
TGCCGCAGACTTTTCCACCCCCCCCCCCCTCCCCCTCCTCCCTGGAAGGTTGGCTGCCTGCATCCTCCAGTAACAGCATTTGGCATCAATTGTGTTCACTCCCCTGCGCCTCTTCCCCGAGTGGGGTTGGTTATCAAGCTCCTCGAAGTTCAAACTCTGTTAGCTTTTGGAACATAATATATACGTATTTGATAATCATTTATAGCCGTGAAATATATGTAATCTCGGCGCAACAATTTTAGATAATGCACCGGCATTTAAAGAATGCGATGTAAAAACGTAGGTTCGTTTTACCTTGCAGTTGTATTTTAAGCCAGAGAACACTTATGCCGTTCGAAATTTAAGTTATAATAGAATTTTGATATACCACTTTGTGTGAGCCGAGATTTTCATATTTTTTACATATTCGCATCGCACGCACGTGTTGCATGTATTTTCTTGAAACTCATTTATTACATACGGTGTTAATAGCGTAGGGTGCCATGTATGTAACAGTCATTACACTGCGGTGAGAAGATATAAGTTGTGTTTCGAGCAGGAAAACGAGCAGCTTGTGGGTAAAGTATTGTTTTTCATCCAAGAAAATACACTCATATCTTCAAAAGCCCGCCCCGTATATAATAATATTATTTTGTTAAATACTTAGAATCAAAGATGCATGCATTTTCGGAAACTGTTGGGAATAATTCTAAACTGACTGTCGCGAGAGCTTTTAGAAAGTTTTGACAATTTTTAAAAATGTTGGAGATTTGCGAAAAATATTCAGAAATCTCCTGAAGCTGTCGAAAATGATTTGGAGAGGTTGAACTTGAAGATTACATTAAGAAAATATTTGAAAATGTGTCCCGGACATAGTTTGCATTATGAGCAATCGAGTTGTATATTTGCCAGTAATAATACACTCATGTCTATATAATAAATACTGGTATTTCACTCGATGCCTTATAAAGAAATTCGAAGACAACTGCACTGGACAGTAATAAGTTATTGAAACAGAGCACCCAGTGTTCTGAACAGTATATTTATGTCTTGGCCCCTGCAAGGGATAAGCTAATTTAGATAAGTTATCTAAGGTATACAGTATTTCAAGGTGACAGTTACAACTACCACACACTTACGCATATTTCGTGGTTTTCTATGCAAGTCTAGAAGAATGATGGTGTAAGACTTATGCGCTAACCATATAGGTGAATAAAAAATGACATTCTTTTCGTCCATTGAGAAAGCTCACTTCTTAGGCCCCGATACGATATTTTTGAATCCGTAACTTTTTCTTTCCGGATTCAAAACAATCTACGTCCACACGTAGCGTATTCAAATCGAATTTGCCCGTCCACACGAATACGATGGTATCCAGATTCACTCTAGTGCCTAGGCCGTTTTCCGTCATATTGGTGAATTGTTCATTGCTTGCTAGGAGACTGGACACTACTTTGTACGTCATCGTATTCGAAAATATCGGAATTCGCGGTCTATTCGTTCCGTGTTTATTTTTTTCCACTCAGGAGAGCGTATTCAAAAAGTTACGGATTCGCTGCCGAATTCGTCGTATCCGTGTGGACGAAAGCCGTATCCGTAAAGAAAAAGTTGCGGATTAAAAAAAATCCGGATCCGTGTGGACGGGGTCTTAGTGTGCTCCCGATTTTGTATTGCGTAATTTAAAGACAAATGCTGCCCTGCAGCACCAAACATAAAATGGAATGCCAGAAACCCGTAGGCAAACCTTTGTAATTGTCTTTAACTGGTTCAAATTTGTGAGCGAAGCATAAGCGTAAAAAGCTGAAGGAAATGAACAGACAAACGGAACACTGGACATGCAGACGTGAGCTTGTACCATCTTTATTTAATACAGCACCCGTGGTGTATGTCTGTCTTTCCTTTGTTATTTCTAAATAAAAAAAATTAAAGTTTTACATGCGCTCAGCGGCGTGTTTGTCAGAGCATCATGATTGCCGGGCAAAGAATGGGTTCACACCGCGATGTCTTGCTACCAAATGAAGCCTTGTTCCCATGTTGAGATATGCATGAGTCATAAGCATGACTGAGGCCATGTAAAGAAAAACTTGTTGATCATACCTCCTCCCGGCATCCAAATAAAGCCCCGACGAGTTTTTAAATTTTCATTTCGTGAAGTTTCTGTTAAAATGAACCCAAGCTGATAAAACATTGATAACGTTCGGCATAATAATAAGCGGCTTGACTAGGTACCATAGGAGAGTAATACTATGTCATGCAGGCTATGTTTTCATACATGAAATATCTTGGCGAGAAACTCGGGTTAAATTTTATATCAAATTATGACTGAACTTAAACATCGCAAACACGAACGAGTACTTTTATCGGCGAGCATGTGTGCAACTTACTATGATAAATGGAAAAATCTGGTACTATGGCTGCAGGCAATGTAAAGCACTTTTCTACTTTTTTGTATTTCATTTTATTTTTGTTGCTTTTTGTAAAGTAAATATGTAAAGTAATGTGTGTTAAAGTATATGTGTTAAATTGCAAATAAAAAATGTCTCATTGAAAAAAAAATGTGTTGCAATGAGAGAATGGATCTCTACCTTCCTCTTAATCCCTCTAATCTTCACGCTCGACTTCTTTTAATCATCTCTTGTTCGATCTGCTGTGGTATCCAACAAGGGAGGGAGCTTTGCCTTTTATAGGATCATTCCGTGTTTAAGAGAAGTACTAAAGGACTTACCACAAGGACTAATTCGTTCTGTACACTTTTTTTTGATAAGAACCTGTTTTAGGTTGTAGGCTGAAAATTGGCCAAAATTTAAAAACATGCAAAAAACACACCCGAGGGTGTGGAATGGCCGAGAAATTAATTTTGTTTCATTACGACACAAAATCAAATTTGTCAGCAAATGCGACATTGTTTGCAACTACAGTAAAAAGCAAGGACATTCCCAAAAACAATTTTCAGGACTCATTATTTTCTCTCTTACCTTATCTACTTGTAAATAAAACTGTCGGAGCGATCTGTGCTCATAATTTTTTTGAAAACGTTTAAAACAGACCTAAAAAAAGATTAAAATCTTCTCTAAATTTTCAACCGCCTTCTGCGATCTTCCTCAGAGTAAATGAGCTCGCATAAAAAACGTAGAACTATAAAATTGGAAAAGTCATTGTTTGTTATCCCGTTTTTTAAAAAGTGTGATTGCGATTTTGCTGTCGTTAATTATGTCCCTTAAGCCATTGATACAGTCATGATGTTGTACCCAACCTCATTGATACAGTCATGATATTATACCCAACCTCATTGATACAGTCATGATATTGTACCCAACCTCATTGATACAGTCATGATATTGTACCCAACCCCATTGATACAGTCATGATATTCTACCCAACCTCATTGATACAGTCATGATATTCTACCCAACCCGTGAATATGGCCATATTTTGTGGCTCGTTGATGACCGTTTTAACGCAGTTCCAATGACATGACGTATGTTTTTCTTAGGTGGGAGCTGGTTGAGGTTTGCTGGACATGGCATCAGGCTTAGGAAGACATCATTTTTACTTGATATTATGTTTTAAATGTATAAGGACATGATTTTCAAAACAACATTACAGAAAATTCTGTTCTGGCCAAAGTTTTTAAAGTGTATCAAGCACTGTCCATTGATAAGGCCTAATAACTGTAAAACACTAATCTGCGTGATAGTACTAATCAGTCTCTGAAATGAAAGAAGGAGAAGACAAACTACCATATTTTTTTCCACGTATTGTTATGGAATACACTGAAGTACATTCTGTTTAACAAACCATTCAGTTTAGCATGTTTTCCAAACGACTATCCGTCCGTCTCTTACGCGCCTTACACCGTTTATAACTTTACGATTGTTAGGTGCGAAGTGCGCAACGACTTCGGGAAAGCAGCTACATCATCGGAGCTCATCATTGAAGAATCCCTGGCGCCGCCATTCTTCAAGCAAGAACTCAAAAGCTTTGAGGTCAACGCACGAGAGGCAGTTCGTTTTGACGTACGCGCCGCGGGTAAACCTCTGCCAGTCGTGGAATGGTTCAAGGTATAAACTGCACTGACATAACTTGTTCTACATCGATTCCAATGACGTTCTTAAAAAAATGTTAATTTTGATTTTGTGCTTGGGTGTTTACCATTTACACCGAATTATCCGGTTGGAAATTTTCTTGAACTACCAGACGACGTTGGAATCCCGGGGAAATTGTTAGATGGTACGGGCGTTCCCCGGGTAATATCGAAAAGAGCGGGAAAGGACAATACGTTCGCGCGCACTCCACATTTCCCGGAAAATTCCAAACGCGCGCACCATTGTATTTCCAGCTGGAACTTCGGGTTTTTCCGCGTAAATGGTAACATCCAAGTATTAAGAACATTGTAACAGTGTTTTAAATATAACCATTAAAAGAAAAAAGAAATTCAGTCAATACTCTTCTGAAAATTTAAAGTAAAACGTTGAATTTCGGTGTGAGTTTTCTACAGTAATTCTGTACGAGTTGATGACAATCAAATATTCTACGGAGTTCGAAGGATCCGTTTCTCTTCTCCATTAATTAACGTGGGGTTGTAAGCGAGATTTTTTGATATTACAATTTTTTTACACGATTCATGTGATGACATAATTATAAGTTGTAGAGAAAGTTTTATCAATTCACTAATAGCGAGCAATGACGACAATTGATCTGTCAGAGGTTGACATAATCACAATAATTTGTGATAATTCAATCGAATAGTTGTTTAGTATTTAACGTTTGGCCATGAACTGCCATCTTCTGAAAACGCTGGAAATCGAAATAGCGCAGCCTTCTACATGCATCGTCACGTTGACTGCACTCTCTGTCAAGTTTGTGCGTTCACGCGTAAGCCGATAAATTGCCACAACTAGGTTATTATTGCGGTGACGCAATAGCTCATTCTCTACCAATAAGAAAAAGGACATAGAAATAGGCCGATTTACAACCAGAATTCTGCGCCACTCGTGGTACTTCTAGCACAAGGTTAAAATACCAGATGTTTGATTCATTAAATGTTCGACAACGACCATTGATCTCTGAGAGTTGAGGTATTTACTGCAGCCTGTAGGCGTGATTTATTAAAACTAAATTTTTGTTCACCAGATAAGATTACGTTTAATCTAACTAGGACGTATATATATATAAAATCAGTTTTATCTCAAATCCGTAGGATGGCAAGAAGCTCGAGGACGAGGGGAGAGTAGTGATTATCGATGAGGTCGACGACAAAGATGTGGAGCTGTTTTCCATGGCCATTGAGGACTGTAAAGTCACCGACACTGGCGAGTACAAGTGTGTTGCTATGAATGAGGCTGGAAAAGCCGAGACTTTGGCCGAGTTGACCGTGTTTCCTCAGCTAGATGGTAAGATTTGACCGTGTTTCCTCAGATAGATGGTAAGAGATGAGCGTGTTTCCTCAGCTAGATGGTAAGAGTTGACCGTGTTTCCTCAGCTAGATGGTAAGAGTTGACCGTGTTTCCTGAGATAGATGGTAAGAGTTGACCGTGTTTCCTCAGATAGATGGTAAGAGTTGACCGTGTTTCCTCAGCTAGATGGTAAGAGTTGACCGTGTTTCCTCAGATAGATGGTAAGAGTTGACCGTGTTTCCTCAGATAGATGGTAAGAGTTGACCATGTTTCCTCAGATAGATGGTAAGAGTTGACCGTGTTTCCTCAGATAGATGGTAAGAGATTAGCGTGTTTCCTGTGCTAGCTGATAACGGTGGTCATTATGAAATCAACACAGAATCTTTTGTTGTCAAGAGCCAATCAGAGCTCGGTCTATCGTGGTCATATAATAAAATTAGACATAGCCGAGTTTTTTTACATGTAGTTCGTGTAAGATACTGAAAACTATGCGGTATTTAAGTAGAAACCAAGCTCCAATTTTGCGTTTCTTTTCTCGTTTTGCAGTGAAATTACCAGCAGAAGGAGTAGCGCCTCAGTTTGTACTAGAGCTCAGTCCAGTTGAGGTGTCCGAAGGATACCCCGCCAAGCTGGAATGCCGCGTTGTTGGTGCTCCAATTCCCACGGTGAGATGGCTGCGAGATGATGAGCCGCTTGAACCTAGTGACCGGGTTCAGGTCACCTACGATGGACAACTCTGCGAGGTCAACTTCACAACCACTGAGCTTGACGACGAAGGCGAGTACAAGTGTGTTGCCAAAAACGACTATGGAGAGGAGTCCTCAACTACAGAGTTACTTGTAAATGAGCCAATGACACCAGTTACGCCCACCCCCATTGTGGAAGCAGTTTGGCCAGTTAGCAAACAACCAGTCGAATTCAAACTGCCGTTTAAGGAGCCAATAAAACCATCTGATAAAGAGCCTGTCGTGGAAAAGAAGAAACCCGAGAAAGCGCCAGAGACCGCTGTGCCAGTGAAACCTGAAACCGTCGTCAAGGAGAAAGACACGCCTGTTGCGTTTGCGCCAGTACAGTTCGCTTTACCAGTGAAAGGGGACGAGATCGGCGATGTGGCCCCAGCCTTTCTTGAAAAACCGAAGGACGAGGTGGTCATCGAAGGTAGCCCTGTGACACTGGCTGCTGTCATCACAGGCCGACCACAACCGGAAGTGACGTGGTACATAGAAGAAGATAAAATAGAACCGAGTGACAGAATCAAAATTGAACAAGACGGGAACAAATACAGACTGGTAATCAAAGAGGCTGAGGTGGATGACGAAGGGATTTACAAATGCGTTGCCAGCAACAAGGCTGGGAAGGCCACGTGCGATGTCGAGATTCTTGTTGAAGGTTTGTATGCTTCCGATGCTGACAAATCTAGTTATCGAATGTTCGTTCAAGGATGCAAATAAGGACCAGACATCGGACATTTGTCAGACAAAAATGGATAAAGGTGTGCCGAAAACAAAAGACTGGGTAATATTGCAATCTATTCCTGAAAAGTAAACACTTATGTCTGGACAGTTTTATTATTTGTCTGGTAAACTGTGCCCTCCATCTGACAAATCACTGAAAGACGGAAAAAAATATTTGCCGCCTTGCTCTTTCACATTAACCATATTCACCTATATAGTTGGCTGCGGTAAATATATTCAGTCTTCTTGATACTCAGGGAGCAGCTTACATTACTTAGCGCAAAGGTACTATATTCGAACGATTGAACACCTCAGGTTCTTACTGTAAACTTGGACAGATGAGTATTTAGAAATGATTCGTTTTGAAGCTGAGCATTTCTGTAGTTGGGATCTGATTCTCTTATGTTTTGACAAACTCGCTTTATAGTATATAGTATCAGAAATCAGCAGAGTAGTTGGCTGTACTGTCTTTATGTAACAGACAACATATTTTCGTCTCCGAAGAGGCAGGTCGTTTAATTTCTCTCTGTTGTTGATCCTTAGATAAAGAAGATGAAGTGCTCGAAAAGCCAGCAAAGGTCGAGGAAAAGCCAGCAAAGGTCGAGGAAAAGCCAGTTGAAAAGGCTCCAAAGGTTGCCGAGAAACCTCCAAAGGTTTCTGAAAAGCCGCCAAGAGTGGCCGAGAAACCCAAACCAGCTGATCTTAGGAAACCGAAAGCTCCAGAGATAACCAAAGAGCTTGAGGACGTGGACGCTGAAGAAGGGGAAAAAGTTACCCTGGAAGTTCAGTTCCGAAGTGAGACTAAAGCAACTGTAAAATGGAAGAAAGATGCCAGAGTCTTGTATGGAAGCGGTCGAGTGAAGATTGTGACGGACGAGAAGAGCAGTAAGTTGATGTTTGACAAAGTGAAGGGAGATGACGAGGCGCTGTACGAGTGTTTTGTTAAGAACACGGCTGGCGAAGTCAGCACGTCCGGGGAGCTGATTCTTCTTGGTGAGTATATTGCTCCCCTCTTCCTCCCCCACTGTTGTGGGTATCATAGCTGTTACACTGGTTGGCAGAATTCTATATACCTGGGCCGGGAAAGTGGGTTAGCTCTGACTCAGGTGTAAAATTTTAACCCATGATTAGGTTTACCTACTTAAAAGTTGACTTAGAGAGCAGTCAGTATTTATGGCCGGGGCTGCAGAGAAAATGGTTGGGTAAAAGAAAATTTGAGGCGCTTTAGGTTGGGTAAAAGACAAATTTTACTTAGAAATGGTTTGGGTAAAGGAAAAAATATCAAAATCGAATGTGTCAAATTTAATAATTTAAATTCCGTTGAAGTAAAGTTGTAGTAGTGATACCCCTAATTTCTGTCTTTCAAGTAAATGAACACTGTAGATTGAACGTTTGATTATGAAACTGTTATTTATATTCTCTGATGAAGTTGTCCTTTTGCGAGCTAGTAATCACTTCATAACAAGATTAGTTGGAAGTGTTTGTAGTTTAGTTATAAATAATGACAGCTGCCTTATGTTGTCATTTCGGGTTTACACAACATGGTTTCTTTAGATTGCTTAAACAATACGTTATAAAGATCGGACTTTTTGTTCCAAGATAAGAAAACTTAGTTTAAAGTTTTGCCAAATCCTGGATTAAATTTAACTCACTTTTGAACAACGGGGCCCTGGTCAATTAATAGTATCTGTCAGCAGATGGTAGTGTTCCTAAGAGTTGTCGGAATCTTGCCTGAAAGTAACGGGGTCATTCCAGACTTTGACAAAGCGAAAATGGCAATCGCAGAAGCCAGAAAATCAGTGAAACTCTAATAGCAAAAACAATACTTCGAAAGGCAAAATAGCTTTTTTAAGCCGTGTATATAGTTTTAGGATTGAAAAGAAGTCTTGCAAACTTAAATTTTAATAAATGATTAATTTTATCCTCTGAATCACAAGCATTTCATACATTAATTTAAAGCTTACGGTATTTATAGAACTACGTACGCTTTATTTTCATATGTGAAAATAGCTGTATCGCGAGTAAGAACGCGGTATCAAGCTGTTTTGACAGGTGGAAGCGGTATAGCCAATCAGCAACGACTTGAAAATATTTCGACCAATCAGAATTGTACTAAATAAAATGGTCATAATAGGAGTTCATTTTTTGCAAAACTGTGTTCAAGTTGCTCAAATGATTACATTTTTTCTTGAACGTATGTTTTCTTTTTTGTCTGTTCTCCAGAAACTGAAGACGAGGAAGAAAAGTAAGTGAACAATATTTTTCCCTTGAAAGGTTGTAATCTTACTTTTTGCAAAGTTTCTGTACTCTAAAAGCCAACGCCCTTTGATGACAGTAAATGAGTCAAAACCTTACTTTTACAAGGTGAAACAGTAGGATACGTTGAACGTAGGACAGATTTTATCTCTATTCTTTACTAATAACGTTTTGTCCTTGGATCACTTCGCTCTTCCAGTAATTAAAGGAAACCTGCAGTGAAAAATACTTTACTGGTCAAACAAAAGACATTGTTTCACTGATTTGTAGTGTGAAATACTAGAGCTGAACACGGTCGCATAAACGATAACGGATAAAAAACATTTCGATATTTTGCCGGTATTTATTAAGCCGAAATACTCGACAGGTGAAGATTGTTCTTCTTCAGAGGACAAGCATGCAGCCATGCAAGATCCCGTCCCGAGCGCAGTGACGTCAAAATTCAAGATGGCGGCTTTCATCGAAAATGTTTTGCTCCGTTCTCGTTTATGCGACGGTTTTCAGCTCTTATATTTCACACGACAAATCAATGAAGCAAGGTCTTTTAGTTGGTCAGTAATTTTGTTTTCAGTGTAGGTTTCTCTTAACAAATAATTTAGGAACACCTAACTAACACAGGTAATAAACGTACCTTCAGACAACATTTGAGAACTCGATTCTTTATTTGCCCGTCACAGGATTACTCCACCAAAGATAGTTGAGAAGTTCGACAACGTGAAAACAACAGAGGGAAAGGAGCTGGTTCTCAGGGTCAGAGTGACGGGAACTCCACCAATCACAGTCACGTGGATGAGAGACGAACAGCCGCTGAAGCCTGACAAGAGAGTCCAGTTCTCGTCTGAAGGCGAAGCACACACACTGCGGATCAAATGCGTGGAACAGGATGACGAGGGGGATTATATGTGTGTGGCCAAGAACTCTGCCGGTATTGATAAGTGGGAGGCGGAAGTCCTTGTCGAAGGTAAGGGGAACTGAGGGGCACGACGCAAGGGCGCGTTGAAGGAGGAGGTGCTCACTTCTCGTTGTTGGAATGTGTTCTAACATTGTAGGAGGCTGTAGAATTAGAAACAAAAGATAATGATATGATTTGAACACTGAAATGATTTGAAATGATAAAGAGATTGGATATAGAAGCTTTTGAGTGGTTTAAAATTTGAAAATACCAAATCAAATTTCAGAATTCTAATTTGTGTAACATAAATAAAATAACATGAATTGACAAATGCCTTACGCACTTGTCATCACATGTTCCGTTACATAACTTGACACAATCTGGCACTTTTCCCAAGACCTAAATCTCAAATCCATTCAATGCCAAAATTTGAGATTGTGGTTTGAATAAACGTTTTTCAAATTGTTGGACGGGATAGCCTGATACTGAAATTAATGCATGAAAACGAGGTTGAGGTAACAAATTTCTTGTAAAACCAAGACGTTTGAAGAGTTTTAAACTCGTTCGGCTTGTGGCCATTCTAGGATAGCTCCATGTGAAGACAAAAACAAACAGCACATTGGGGAATGAGCTATTTGCCATACCATATGTGAAAGAAGCGTAAGTCCAGAAACTACAAGTACAACTGGTAAAGATTTTGCCGCTTCATCGAACAAGCTAGTGCATAAAATATTATATCTCGACCTCGTTTTCATGCTTTAATTTTGGTGCCCGTCTTTGGCGCCCAACAATTAAAAAGTGGTCTAATACAATCTATCTAACATGATTGGTAACGGGTGAACTGGCAACGCTCATACGCAATGCTTTTACCAGCAGCAGTAACAGAAGGAGTGATGCCAGTTGCAAAAGAGGAGCCAAAAGAACCAGTCGATGCTAGAGTGGAAGGTAAGTTGTTGAACTGTCCTCAAGCGATAAATGTTTTGCATAAAACAGTTCAGTGAACTCTATTATACACACGGTATCAACGTAAACACTGATGAGGTGAGGGTGAGGATGAGGATGAGGGTGAGGATGAGGATGAGGGTGAGGGGAGGGCGAGGGCGAGGGCGAGGGCGAGGGCGAGG
>JANSTR010148675.1:0-11102 GCA_025434805.1 Antipathozoanthus remengesaui | reverse complement strand
AACCCCAAACAACAAATTCCCCCCACACCTACCCCCAAAACACCACCCCCCCCCCCCCCCCCGGGGGGGGGGGGGGACAAACGGACAAAATAAAGCATTAAAGAAATCAAAATGAAACTTTCAGTAACTATAGTCCAATTATGTATGCATCTCTGAATTATCAATTACTTCTTTTCCACTCCATTATTATCTGTATTTCTATTCGAGCTTCTAAATACATGTGTTGTACCAATTTCAAGAACATTGCTGAAAGTAATATTTTCGAAAAATCTAAGATGGCGGACAAGATGGCGGACATGTTGTGAAACAACTGCTGCCATAGCAACAGTTCTTATATAAAAAATGACTAAAAGCTGATCACATGCCGAAGCTCGGCCTTTCATGTGCAACCGTTTGGGAAATTATGGGGGTTGCAAATGACCCCTCTCTTTGGGTTAATTTGTTACGATAAATAACTTGGTCTTCCAAGGGTTAATGACGTGGACATCATGAATGATTATACTTCATCGACCATAACACAAAATATGATTTCCGAAATAAGAGAAAACCCAAAGTATCACATGGGGATTAAGTTTTTAAGTAAAATCACATAAACTGGTCACTTTTTTAAATCAGCTTATTCACTAAATCCCACTGGTTGAGGCGTGTTAGCTTTTCTGGCTAATAAGGTGGTAAGACCCTACGTGACTAAAGAATTTAAGTCATCAGACAGAATGGCCTATTGTTTTCTGGACATTTATTTACAGTTCTCAACTGCAGCATGCGTATACATAATTATTCATACAGATGCCAGTCCTTATTGTTTATTGGTTAAAGGCGTCGCGGTAAAATATAAAGTGTTTGGAATCTAAATCACCACAAGTCAATCATAATCGATTGTAGGTTTGACGGACCGCTGCTGATAGCAAGTAATAACTGCTTTGTTCACAAGGCAGAAAATTTTCTTTCTGTATGCCGCAGAGTATCTACTTTATCAGGTTGCTTAGCAAACTTCATTGATGACTGACATTTTTGGCTGTGCGGAGCTTTTATAAAAGGCGACAAACTCAAAACATGACGCGCAACGCACAAAAAGCTCATTTTAGAAAAGGTTTTGCATCGTTACGCATATTAAACACACTTTTACGATTTATACTTTTATTCAAAGTGACAAACTCAAAACATGACGCGCAAGGCATAAAGGTTTTTACATTGAATAAGTTTGGTTAAGAATAGTCAGTGCAATATGCTACAAAAAACTCTTAAACATGCGCGCAAAGCACCAAAATCTGTTCAGAAAGTTTTCAAAGGTTTGGTTATACAATGCAATATGTCGCACAACAAACTCTCGCTATTTGAACTCTTATTCAAAGTGGTAAAGTCAAAACATGACGCGCAGCGGATAAAAATTGAAGAAGTATTGTTTGCAAGTGCAATATGCCGGCCGCATAGCACATAACGACGGCTGCTTATACTGACATTATATGATGTTAACATTTAACCTATTTCTTAAAATTGTACTGTCAATCCTTCTGTGTGGGTTCCAACACTACCCTTGGTGTTGCCATGGAAACCAATTTTTGGAGGGTACCGTTCCAATGTTGAATGAAATATAACAGTTGCGTGACGTCATCAGTACGTCATACAGATATTTAATTGTAGTATGAACTGCAACAAAGAACTGTCATAATCTTTTAGCGAAAACATTTCGTCATGGTTAAATATATAGAAAACAAATTCAAAAATAATATTTGATGACGTCACTATACACTTAAGTGCATACACTACCACCAAAGATAGAGCATGCCCGAGTGATTATTTGTACAAAGTTTCATAATGTTCAGATTAAAGTTTTTAAGTGGAATCCACCCCTCCCCCCTTGGACTGAAAGACCTCCAAAATGTTTGGACTGGATAATGTTAACCCACAATTGAAAAAACTTCCTTAGAAGCGGCTGATTTTGGCTGTCATTCTGGGTTTACCTACCTTGATTTCCTTGATGTGTTTAAACAATACGTCAATGCGCTGACCCAGGATTTGGGTTTACGTCATTAGAAGCTGATTTTGGCTGTCATTCCGGGCTTACCTACTTTGGTTTCCTTGAAGTGTTTGAACAATACGTTATAAAGTTCTAACGTTTTGTCCCTAGCAAGGAAAACTTAAGTTAAAGTTTTACCTATTTGAACAACCGGGACCAGATTTGATGGCAAAGTCAGGTCGGCAAAAACCCAAATAGTAGGCTGGAAATAAAATCACCCGGATTTGAAATGATACATGTTTAACAGTTTTCCCTTCGCGTTTCACCTTTTAACATTTTATCGTTTCTATATCAATCATTTTTGAACAGAGAAATATAATTAACGTAATATACAGAAATGAATTCGATAAGATAGCGCCCAGCACAGTTACTATTTGATGTGTTTTTCACCTGCACTCAGCTTTGAGAAAAACCTATTTTATAAAAATGTCGAGGCTGAAATATTGAAAAAAAAGAACATAGCATACAAGCGCTGAGGCTGAAATATGGATAAGAACATTTTATTCTGAGTGCTTCAAAATGAGTAAAAATTTGTGAATGTGATAACAAGGTTGATCGCAGAGTTACTGGTTGAAATTTCGCACGAACACATACATAACACACAGGCGCACTGCTATGAAGCAAGAACAATAAGTTTCAAACAAGGATATCTATTTCAATGCTACAATCTCAGACAACAATGTTGGACAGGGGTAACCTATCTTTTCCTTATCTTTTACTAACGTTTGTCAGTAACTGTGCAAAATGTTTTGCAATTGGTATAGGATTACCAGTTGTAGAACTGATGAGCATTTACTGATCTGTGTTTTATCTCAGGAAGTTGTAGTTGTCTGTTCAATTATAATTTGATCTTTTGAATGGCACATTGAAATTGATCGTCTTGGACAAAACATATTAGCTGGTCACACATACGTCATATTACACTTTTTAATTTAAGAATATCCTAAGAGCATTTGTATTTATAAAGATATCAAATGAGTGTGTAACGGATTTTTACCATTTTCCTAACTGCCTTGTGGATACTATGGGGAGGAGGAAAAGCTAAGGAGTAAACCTAAGAGAATTTCTGAGGGGAGCCCCTAAGGCAATTGGACCGGCTACTAGTCGACCTTCTGGCAACTCCTGTGGCTAAGTTAGTACCAAACGCACTGCACTGCATTCATTTGAATCACTCCAGCGAGGCAGAGAGGGAGTTTTGGTGCCTGGGCAGCCAAGAATCCCCATGTGTTGCTGCACTCGTAGAGGTCACTTCGGTGCCGCTACAAAACGGCAAAAACAACACGGAAAGCAGTAGTCTACGAGTGATAAGTCCAGCCCTATTGGCCTAGGAGAAGCTTGCCCAGCGAGTATACCCCGAGTCCCAGTGCGGCTTCAGACGAGGGAAGTCTACGATTGACATGATCTTCACAGTGAGACCGAGAACAGAAAATCCCCTGTACCTTGCCTTCGTAGACCTGACGAAAGTTTTTGATCTCGTTAGCAGAAAGGGCGTATTCAAGGTTATTTCGTCATGTGGGTTTATATCAAGGATTGACTAGAAACGAAGGAAGGAATGAGGGAATGAAGGAAGAAGGAAGGAATTAATTAATTAATTAATTAATTAATGAGTGAATGAGTGAAGGAAAGAAAGAAGGAAGGAATGAATGAAGCTAAGAATGAAGGAAGGAAGGCAGGAAGGAAGGAATGGAGATAGGAAGGAAGGAAGGACTGAACCTTTATTTAAACGGAATTGCCTCAATTACGTTTTTTTTAAAAAAAACTGCCATAAATGAGAGGTCCAAATCTACCTCAATCCTGCCTTTCATTTAAAAATATAAGATAAGAACAAGTACAGTTAAAAATATAACTATATATATTTACAGAAGTGGATATAAAAACTATGATAAAATGGGCTAAAGATTAAAGGTCATGACTATTAAAAACTACACATCCACGGTAAAAAGAGATTTCTTAGTGGACTCGCATCGCACACCGGGCGTATCTAGATGGTTGATTTGTCCTGTAAACAACAGACAACATCCATATTAAGAACAAAATAATTGTTAAAAAATCGGGACGTTTGTTCACTGATGCATCGCTTGATCGATTTTAGTTTATATTGTTCCCAACCAAAAGTTGATATTGTGTTTTGCCTTGAACTTAAGTTGAAGGGGAAAGGTTTCAGCTAGCGTTTCGAACGCTTTGCCTTCATCAGAGTATAAAGAGAAGATATTAATATTATTATTATTATTATTATTATTATTATTATTATTATTGGTGAATTGAAGAATATATGCGGATCGAAATTGATGTTTCGGTATTGGTTCGAATGATCAAAATGTGATAGATTTTATCAAAGTGATTATGCAATTGTGAGGCACTCATTATTTCCCTTAGGTGCCAGGTTACCAAGTTTGAAACTAACATTTGTTGTCGGTGTTTTGCGAGTGTCATTGCTACTGTGATATAAGCAAATGCCACAACTGGTCATATGCATGGCTAGAGAACAGTCTGGAAGGTTGGAGTGTCATTGCTACTGATTTGGCGAGATCTTTGTTGTTGTTTCAGACATCTGACATTAAGATGCATAATAAAAATATTTGCCTCTTCAATCCAGTTGTATGCCTCTTTAAACCGGCTCCACACTAGCAAGTTTTGCTTAGACGTCTCGGCAACGAGATAATTATACTTTACTATGTTTTCCTTGTAACATCATGCACACTAACAAGTTTCTTAACTTGGCAAAGTCAAATCTCCTTGTTCAAAAACTAGCAAGCCACTTTTTGAACAAGGACACTTGTCAAGGAAAAATTGGTCAAAATTCTCCTTATACACAGACAAACAAAACTTATCAAAGAAAAACCCATGCGTGCAAACCCGGCTTTATACAGCTATTTCAAAAACTTATTTATAAGATCTGATCTATAAGATTGTCCTCGGGTCCAATTTATCAAAAATACCTATCAGTTTCAACTGTGCTACGCAACGCTGAACAAGGGCTCCCACGATTCCTTGCGTGTTTGCTGATATCGACGTTTAACGAAACAGCTGTGTGCACCACATGCAGTCTGTTTTTAGTCTTATCCTAATTTTCAATTCTAGGTAATTGTTTTCAGTTTTGTTTGCTCTCCTGACGAGTTAATTAGGAACACTGAGGCCCCGTCCACACGGATCCGGATTTATTTGAATCCGCAACTTTTTCTTTCCAGATACAGCTTTCGTCCACACGGATAAAGCGAATTCGGCAGTGAGATCGGAATTTTTTTAATACGCTCTCCAGAGTGGAAAAAAATAAATACGCACCGAATCCGATACTGTGTGGACGGCGAATCCGGATATTTTCGAATACGATAACGTAGAAAGTAGTGTCCAGTTTCTTTGCAAAAAATGAAACATTCAACAATATGGCGCAAAATGTAAAAATGGCCAAGGTACAAGAGTGAATCCGGATACCATCGTATTCGAGTGGACGGTCAAATTCGATCTGAATACGCCACGTGTGGACAGAGATTTTTTCAATACGGAAAGAAAAAGTTGCGGATTCAAAAACATCGTATCCGTGTGGACGGGACCTGAAAGGGAATCAAGTCAAGTAAACTCATCTCTAGATACGTTCTACAAACACTTCAATGTTTTCCAAAATATCATTACTATTTTCACCCAACGGTCAATGGCGTTGCCAAGTTTATCTAGCCATATTACATATTTTAGTACATTCCCATACTGTCGCTGTTTCTCGTTGCGAAAATAAATCATTTTTTTTAATAGTTTGATAACAAATCTCTTAGTAGACAGTTAAATATAGAATATGATGAATATTTATAAAGATATCCGAGCATACTCCGTATACTGTCTAAAAAGCTATATGTATTTTTCTCTGGATTAACGGCCAAGGAGACGTTCATGTGGAGCTAAATTGATTCTTAGACCGACTGAGTAGCACGATGTCTATTTATATTGAATTGCCTTAGCATGTCGCATAGCATTTAAAATGCAATAATTTATTGGTGATACATGTCACACCAGGGAAAATGTCCCACAACAAACCAATTTTGCTCCCAGTTTGATGCTGTTGTGTTAAATCCTAACGTTTTGTAGGATCGTAATCAAAAACAACGAACGATTCTAAAATTTATCCACTTCCAGTATCAACAACCGGTGCGTTTCGCACTAATCTACCTTTATATATTTCCCAGTCCCACAGTGTCAGGGGGGTTAGTGGTGACAGGGGGTGCGCTGAGAATGACACCCGAGCTATCAAACACTTATATAGCTTCGGAATCAAGTGTGAAGAAATCGACACCGTATTCTTGGTACCAGGCATGTAAGCACAGATATGAACAACCCAATAAAAACACTGATATCGCAACACATCCCGTATTTTATACACTTATTGGATTCTTCCAAGGTCAATACTTATGGAAAGATAGTTTAAGTCGAGACTTCAATATTGGACGAGACCGCAGTTCGGGCCTACTATTACAAGTCCAGACTTTCAGTTAATACCTTTCCATATTGGGCGAGGATCATTCCAATACGTTTTTTATTATACCGAAGAAAATTACAAAACCTGACTTTGGTTCACTGACTTTGACGATCTTCCTTGAATTTGGCCACAATTGAGTCGAAGGACAAAGGTCACTAGAAACACTGCCCTGAGTAAAATTGTATCATGTGAACAGCAAATTATTTAGAAACCATCATACTACATCCCAAAACTAGATCACATGCAAACAGTCCAGTAGTTAACTGGCCAATGTTGTCGAATATTGGATCGGCACGTGACCGCAATGCAGACATATGATTAGTAGATTATCACTGAGGTATAATAAAATGTCTTAGCCCCTTTATCAAATAGATCCTACAGTGACTATTGGCGACAAATGTCGCAGAACAAATAAACAAAAAACGTTCGATGCTAACTCAACGCTTTTCAAGACTAATCGGACAAAACTTATACCTTATTCCAGACCACACCAGCTCGAATAGCTGGCTTTACCTGTAATGACGGCGCATAGTCACATAGATAGTTGTGGGGAGTTCCTTTACCCGGAAGGTGTGATGGCGTTGATTGATTGATAAGTTGAGTCCAGATACCCCTACGACTGACTATTTAGCATATAATAAAACCAACCAAGAGCTGACAAAACAGTTTTTCGCGCCGTAAGGTTAAAGAAAGCTGACGTTTCAAGCCTTAGCCATTCTCCGATACTCTGACGAAGGGATAACGCTGGAAACGTCAACTTTCTTCAAATCTCACGGCGCGGAAAATTGTTTTGTTGACGGCTTTTGTTCATTTCATATTCATATGTTTTACCTACCCGGCCTATTTGCTAATAGTTTAATTAATTGTATAGCAGTTTGTTGAGATCTGCTCGGAGCTGGTTGCATCAAATTGAGACGGTTCCTTGGCCGGTGCATATATCAAATATTCACAGATAATTGAACCCTTTTTGGTAACCAACTGGCCTAATATATAAAGCACCTGTCTGCAAAAATACCAACTGTGCGCTTGATTTTAAAGCATCTACTCCTCACAGTTGTTACAAAGGAAAATTATAAGCACATAAACAAAGAATATTTCATACTCACATCAAAACTATTGTTGAATCAGGATTGTTACAACTGAATGCAATTGAAATGGAGGATCAAATGTCATCAGGAGTTTGATGTTTGTTTGTCAGTGTTGTTGATTTCACTTGAAATACCATGATGCCTTTCACTGCTTCATGCATAAACGAGAGAGAGACTTGGCACTGATATCACAGCTGAACAAGATGGTCTCATTGTTCTGACAAAAAATCAGGTGAGTTTTGTTGGATAGATTTGGTGGCGCAAAGTAATTTATTTTCCTCAGTGTCATTCAGAAGAACTTTCCTGCCAATTGAAAAACAAATTATGAGGAAATATTTTAGATGTCTTTATTCTTTAAGACTACATTTTAGAGTAGAACTTTGAGAAATAAATTGTTTTGATAGCATTATTGCAATCTTTCATTGTGAACTCTTTTGGTGGAAGTGACGACCACTGCGAAGGAATTAAACTGTTTGCTATGAAGTACCAGCTGCTTATTTGGGGCCCGGGATTTGGGGCCATTCGCTAATCCCAGGTGCGCACACAAAATCCAGTTAATGAGAAGTCAATCTTAAGGACTGCATGTCACCAGGTTCACTAGAGGCTGACAGTGCACCTCCCGCAAAAAATCCTGGCAACGCGCCCAAACCCATATTCAAAAAAGAAGGGTCGACAAATCCAAAATATATCAAGTATCCATAAAAAAGAAGTTTCGCAGTACATATAAACTTAGGCTTTATAGTTTTTGAACAAAGCCTGCTGATTATTAAATTCGGCTGTTTGATCATTTAAGAACAATTGTATAATGCGAGACCTCACATTTCATTCCCCTTGATAGTATTATAGTGAGTAAACGGGGGGACCAAAACCCGCGGAGGAGACCAAATTCACTCACGGATATGCACCCCCGGCCAAATCCACTGGGACACCGCCATCAAATCAAACTGCGACAAGTGGAAGAGAATAATAATGTATGTTCTTATTAGCGTGTGGACCCATTCACATCCACCCGAGATGCACTGCGAGTTCTGTTATTTTTACCATCCATATGTATCAGTGTTCTTTTACAGCACGCTGTGAAAATTGCACAAGGAATAATAAGACATTCAAAGCGCTTAGATATTAAACCGTCCTCACCTGACTCCATGCTCACCCAATTCACTCTATAATTTATTTGTCATTTGAATCCCAGGGGATGTTTGAGGCAAAACTATCTACTTTTCTAGATTGTTCTTATTCAAAAATTTTTAAAAATTATATGCTTTGGCATCTAAGAAAGCAACAGTTTTATATCTCAAGCTATCACAAAAAATAGTGAATACTCGAGAAAAGCTAAGAATTATCTATCGGTTTGAAGGTAAAATTTTATCACGTTTTTTTTCAAAACTAAACAAAAGGGTAGCAAGAAATTCAGCTGGCAACATTTGCAACAGTTAAACCTAAATTGACAATCAGACGGGTTTTGTTTTTTCATTTTAGTCAGCGTTACGCAAAAATTCCTTTATGGAGTAGACGGCCATCTCTGTTTTTAGTGAAACTCAATGGTTTGGACTTGGAATTGTATCTGGAAACAGTCTTTTTATTGATTACTGAAGTTATCTTAACCTTTTTTCTTACTTTCTTTCTTTGAAGGACGCTTGCCCTCCTTAAGCTAGAATGTTTGCAATAAGAAGCTGCAGGATAAAATGCCGTTTAAACCACGCGGTTCTATTCCAATTTCTTATTGTCTGATTTGCATTATATAACAGATTAGTTATTATTATTCCCGCTGTGTAAAACGATTTTACTTCAGTTCTATAAAAAGGAATAAAATGAAATTGCAAGTCGAACAGGTGTTGTACCACGCTGTCCACTCACTATTTAACAGGACATTCCCCACATTCTATCCATCCAACAAGCCCATCCCTTTTGGAAACTACAGCAGCTCGAACGGTAACCACGATGCGACATTTGGCTGTGTTTGTCCTCTCACTTGCTATCATAAGTCTACTCGCCGTCAGTACAGAACAACATACATTTCGACGTGTTGGCGGCAAACGAAATTTCTTGCGGCGAAAATTGGTAATGTAGATGCTTTGTCATTGCTTTGTAAACTATTGATATTTGGACGGTTTCATAATTGGCAGTAAGCGGATCTTTGATGGGTCAGAACAATACTCTAAATCGATGACAAGCATTTCGTATTATTCCTACTTATACGCCATTAATGGTACTGGGCTAACCTGATCAGCCTAGATGCAACAATCCGGATTTTTTAAGGAGTTTCACGCCCTAAAAAGATTTTTAGAAAATGTCGAGATTTTTAGAAATTATGGAGTCTCTTGTTTGAACATTCTTTTTTCTCTTAGATTTCTTGTAGCAAAATTCTAATCAATGAATAAATTGCTACCTATAGAAAGCTCAGTATTAGCAATTTAAAATTCTTTGGTGTGAAATATATTTGTATAAATTTGAATAATCTAGATGATATTTACAAATTTATGATACCATTTTTTAGTTGTCGTCTACGTTTTGTCAGTTGTGAGCCAGCGTTGTTCTGTATCTGCATATCAGTTCAGCGGTTTCGTCATGAATAATAATTCCCACAATTCTTTGGTATGTAAGTCATCGACAACGACTTGATATTCGTTAACAATGACACGAGAGTGTTTGAGATATTTAGAGAAATTTACGAGATTTTTAGAAAGTAAACGGAGATTTATAAAAATTTTAGCGACATTATCTGAACAGACTTTCTGGCGATTTTTGCGAGATTTTTTTTATTTAGGACTAATCCAGACATGCAGTCGGGTAGTAAACGGTTAGCATTTATCGGCAGCTGCGAATTGGACAATGAAAGAAAAATTCATTTATGTCGGGAATAGAGTCAGCTATAAAATTTATTTTCATGATTTTACTTTGTTTTTGATAGGCTTAGTCTCATATAATATTATACTGAATGACTGAGGATATCGTAACTGTACTTGATCGCGATAAACTGATCCTCCTGAGTGTCCTGAAGCAACACTTCGACCCTGACCATATACTTATCATTTAGGAGGAATGATGGAGTAAATGATTTCGTTTGAGTTCGAGTTAAGCTCGAGTTTATTAAGATTAAGGTTATATTTAGGCTTAGGGATACGTTGAGATAGGACTACAGTAATTCATGCTAAGGTTTGTCCGTAATCTTTGTTGTAGTATGATCATCCGGGTGAGCATATTTTTGAGTAAGACCCTTGGTGATGACTGACGTTCCGACGACCAATGCAGAAGTCATCTCAGATCCGTTAGTCAGCAGGGAAGGGGCAGAGGGAGCAATCTTCCTCCCTCCCCCCCAAGCCAAATAGACATGATGTGAAGAACAGCATACATATAGAACAGCATATACGTTGGGATATGATTACGTTTATGTATATGTTTCGGGTTGTTTTGTACGGTTAGAATTAAATCCCTAGAAAGGCTCTAACCGAGCTTTAAAGAGACAGACCAGGCGTCACACAATCGTCTAATTTCGCGTGGTCGAAAATTACCACGGTCAAACATTTTCTGG
>JANSTR010148664.1:0-11104 GCA_025434805.1 Antipathozoanthus remengesaui | reverse complement strand
AAATTTTGAAAATTTGAGTCTCTAAAATGGCCATTTCCAGCATTTTAAGACGAAACGGGGGGACGGAACGGGCCCCCCATGGCCCATCTTGGATCCGCCACTGGTAACCGAGTTGTTTTGTCCTCTTTTAATAGTTTTACACCTGCCTACTGATCACCACAGCAACGATTTGTTGTTTCCCTATTTAATAGTTTTACACCTGCCTATCATCATAGCAACAGATTTGTTGATTCCCCTATTTAATAGTTTTATACGTGCGGCAAAGTTCATTTGCGACAACCGTTGTTGAAGGACGGTATCAAAAACTACACACCGGCTAGACTTTGCAATGATGTATTGTGGTAAGCAGTTTGTGTTTCGCTAGATATTAACACTTTCCCTACTGACTTTTTAAAAGTAAAAATTATCAAACTTCATGAAAATTCTCAAATTCTGAATTTAATGAAACAGTGAACATTACTCTTCAAGACAAACAAAAAGAATGGCTAATATAGGCTTTCGTCAACTGTTTCAAGAGTTAGGACATTTCTTGTTATTTGAAACTGGGTTTAGTAGGGAAAGGGTTAAAATAATCATAGATAGAAGGAAAAAGAAACAGGATGCTATACAGTATGCGGAACTCGTCCAAGTTTAAAGCAAGACCGAAGATTTTGAGGGTTTTAGCCTCAAAACGCCCTAAAATTGTTCTGAGATAACATGTTTCAACATGACGAATACGTGACCGAGAAATGCATCTACACATAAAGTCTTGTTTTCATTATGTTTTCGTTGATCGAATCACGTCAACCATTATGTCTAGCTCTGAACAAATGCGTACAATTGCTCATTTAGAAGCGGGTGGAAAAAGTGTTAAATGGCATTTTTAAAAAAAATAAACGTTATAATAAGTTGCCCAAAAAGTCAACAACAATCATCAGGCTAAAATTTAGATCAGATATTAACCACTAAGCGTCTTTTTATTGTGCAGGGGAACCAATTATCTGTTTGGAAATATCAGGAAATAAGAACATTTTAAGAGTAATTTGTGCTTAAATCGCCGAAAACTTAGGAACAGCCTAACCTCAGCTGAAACTTATTGATTGTTATAAAGAAGTCTGTAACTGAACTTTAGCTCGAGTTTGATTTTCAGTCTGAGGCGTTTTCATAAGAAAGGTTCTTCTAAAAAGGAATGCGCTAAATATAATATAATATTACATTTGCAGGGAAACGATCGATAGCGAGATTCGAAATTCAGGCCAAATATTTAGAACGTTTGTCGAGTTAATTGTGACACTGCATTTTCTGTTTAAGTATTAGACATAGTTAAAATTGAAAAACAGGCGGCTTAAAAAACCCCATTACAAGGATTAAAGGATGTCATGCAGTTTGGCCATTAGATGGATTGTATGCGGACATCAAATGAATGGGTGCCGTTAATTGCTCACGTTTTCCTATTTATGACAAACCTAGCCGTTTTTATGATCGAAGCAATTAATCGTCTCTACTTATGTCACCAAATATAACTCATCGAAAACAAACACACTATTCTCTTTTTCTGGAATGGAACATGAACCATTGAACCATACACAGAAGTGAGACCATTTTGTGAGAGTTGTAATTTGCAACAATATTCTTTCAAACTGACAACTTTGTCCAAAAAGCTGTTGTGAACCAAAATTTGCAATAAGAACACTTTATTTAGTCAAAATATTAATTCTCCTTGACACCTGCTTGTCAAATTTTAAGCTGCCAGTCAATATGCAGAGTCGGCGAATCTATACGACAATCAAGTGTCTCATTTCCTAACGCTTTTTCCACCATAGACAATTGTGGTGGAAACAATTTTGGCAAGAAAACGGTGGAAGTCTTTAACGAACTATTGATTTGACCCGCTTACAGAACTATTAACAGTAAGTGCAACTTTTTCTTCTTAAATAACGAGATTTATTTTTGGCTCTTTTGAAGAACGATTCTGGGTTAAATGAATTTTAACATGACAAATTTTTACGGCCAATTCAGAGAGCACAAACTTTCCTTAATTGATCTTGTTTGTATACCAGCATAAATACTACAAAATGTTTTATGGTTTTTCAGTGTAACCCGAGTTTGTACTTTGTCACTTCTTACAATTTGGGCAAGTTTTGGCGCCTTGGCATATCGCATTCACATTAAGGTTTCTTTTAGAAAGAGAGTACAACAAATATATTGTAGTCTTCCATAACTCGAGTCAAAAACACAGCTAAAAACGCGAGTTTTTGCCTAAATAAAATCTTGACTCCGAGTATTCGACTGAATGCTTCAAGACTGTTAAGTATCTAAAACGTTTTCGTGCTGTTTTTACATTTCTATCGCGTGCGTCGCAATAACCTATGGTAACTAAGTGATATTAAACATACAAAGTGGTGTGCAAAGCCACTTCAGAACTTAAATGGATGTATACGAGCACAGATTTCACACGCCGATTTAGCTCTTTCGTCATTTGTTAGAATTTCCTGAAATAGTTTAAGTGCTTAGTGACGGCCTGGCCAAGGTAACAACACGGACCGGTCGAACGACCAGGGAATCAATCTCTTGACTTTGCGCTGTACAAGAGACAAAAGAACAGCTTTCGGCACACAATATTGAGAAATCGGTTACTTCTAAATACGGAAGGCAAATCCGTGTGATCAGTTTGATATCTAATACGAGCTCAATTCTAGACTTCATCTACTTGAATCATTTCGTAGAAATTGCAAAAGAACATCAGCACACCTCAGTTGGTTTGAGGTTTTCTCCGACTGGACATTGAGTCTTTCGTGAATTATTTTTACATAGACGTTTATATTTCTGCGAGATGTGCTGATTTAAAGAAGACTGTATTATTTAAATTAACAGTACCTGCTGTGAAACGAGGTTTAGTTCTGAAACGCTCTTCAAATATCTTAAAACAAAGTGTAACATATGTCAGTACAAACTCCGAACGCAAGTTTTGCTCTCGAATTTAACAAATTTACTTTTGTTGGTAAACAACACTTTCCATGAATTGCAACAATCAAGCTACCGTTAAATTCGTTTAAGATTTCATTGCCATTTGAAATAAGAATAATTGAAATAGCCGTCTATTGAAACAACAAATAAAGTACCTCTTTATCTAAAAAAAATAACCCAAAACCATCACTCCGATAATAACAACTGATGTTTACGGTGCAGTATTTCTCACTTAAATCTAACAGCAACTCTAAAACGATGTCATTTTTCAAATCAGTCTGACTTATTTCTATAACAGGCTTGCTAACAGAGACTAAGAACTAGCAGAACTGAGGAAAAAGGTAATGACATTCCGTTTTTAGTTGTTCAGCTGTTTTTCGTTAATTAAAGTAATTTCCTTCAACACATAAACACTGTCAGAGACTGCCAACCTGATGTCAGTAAAGACGCCTCATTTTTATGAAAAAATTGTTAAATATTTATGTTGTTTAATATTGGTTGGCATAAATCGTTCAGACATAAATGGCGACCACCTGCCTTCGTTGTAACATGTTAATGAAGGGAAAGCCAAATTCAATTTTCAACATACAAATGAAAATTTATTATCACTTTCCCGACTAATTAAACGAAGAAACGAAATTGCAGGTAGACAGAAGCAGTAACCATAGCATTGTGCAGTTTCATTTCCAGTTTTATGTTTAAGGTTTTAATGTCTTTTCAAACACATTGTTGTTTATTAAATACAAGCTACTCATAAAATTTCAGTTAGAAATTGCGCTAAGAAGAAAAGTGAACTAAACAAAATTTTTGCTGCCGGTATTTTAGTTCAACTTCAAGATCTAAAACAATTCATGCAATGTGACATTCCTATTCTATTCTTATGGTAAAAATAGACAGTTTCATAAAAACTTGATGTTATGAAAGTGCGGTTTTAAGTTTTGGTTTTAATTACTTTGCAAATGCAAAGCTGAGATGAACCGATATCACCTTGTCTATTCAAAAGGAAATTAATACTGAAGAAAAGTTTTGTTGCCGCGAAACCTGAAGCATCATTTAAATGCAGCTTTCTTATTAGTCACAGGCCGCGGTGTACAACATATCTGCATTTTATTCTCATGTATATATACACTGACATTGTCATGAGCTGTTATTGTCTTCACTTGAATTTGATTGTTTAATCGAACATCTGTTCCTTTTCTCAGAGCCCAACGAGTGCAGAAAAAAAACCCCTAAAAACAGTCTTACCCTACGTGGAACAAAAAGGCGAGGGTGAAATCGATTGGGAGAATCTTTGAGGACTGATTGACTTGCCCTCTTCTTCGTAACCTATCAAACAGCAAGAACAACAATTACACAGAAAAGTCTGTCCTACCCGAGTTTGGTGTATATCGACAAAGAAAACCTGAAAGCTCGACACTGGATTCGTACAGGCGTTGTCCGAAAAGTGAGGACTTGGATAAAAGCATCCTGTGGATTTGGAAATTACAGTAAATATTCAAGTTGTCGCACACTGAAGTACTGAAACTGCATTCATATCGATACGTATCCCGCTGAGGTTTAGAAGTAAATATAGATAAAGGAAAATAAGGTCATTGGTAGCTTTTCTGAGTATCTAAGAATTGGAATGATGATACAGGCGGCTTGGCTTCCGCACGTCTTGGAATAAGACGAGTAGTTCAAGGCATTGTTAATTTTTTCTTCTCTTACTTGAAGAGTTTGACCGGTAAACGACAGCAAAGCCGATTAACAAGTAGGTAAGAGTTTTTAACCTCGAGTGAGGTACTGAGCAAGTGAAAACATATTTTGCGTTTGTGTACAAGTTTTATTTATAGCGAATATAAACGCGAAGCTCTTTATAGGGCTGGACAACTGATTTCTCGTGAGACTCTTGCAAACCATATTAGAACGAAATCTAACAAGGACAAATCAGTGAACAGTGAGAGCAAAACCGTCTTGTCTTAAAGGGGAATAGAGTTTGTGACAGCACACTGAAATCGTTGAAGCTCATACTCTCACCTTTGGCTCATAGATACAGTTCAAGATGTCAGCCAACAACACGACCATGGGGCCGCCTCGATTACCCTTTCCACCGCCACTGTACCCTCTGAGGCCGCGACCAACCGTCCAAGTGGCATTCGAATCTATGATTTTTCTTACAATCGACATCCTCGCCTTCACAGGTAACTTACTGGTGTGTCTGGCAATGTATCGAAACCCACGGCTCAGAACGACCACCAACATCTACATCACGGCCCTGGCGCTGTCGGACATCGGGAACGCATTGCTGGTCCAACCCATGACCGTTGGTACCATAATGACGGGGGAATGGGTTTCCGGTTATGAGGGCTGCAAAGTGCACGGCTTCTTCAATCTCTTCTTTGGATACGTGTCCATTCAAACCATGGCTCTGACTGCCATCAACCGATATTTCCGCGTGGTGAAAGCCAAATACTACAACAAGATTTTCAATACCACAAAATCCATCTCCTACATCGTTATTCTGTGGGCTGTAATATCAATCATCGTTTGGTTACCGCCCACCGCTAACTTGTCCTTCTATATGTTCTTCCCCGATAACGCCGTCTGCGCGCAAGTGTCACTCCAAAGCGAGGAAGCGAGTGTCGTGTTCGAAGCGATCTTCTTCAATGTCCTTCCACTCGCTCTTATCATCTTCAGCTACTACAACGTCTCCAAGACCATCAGCCGACACAACGCCAGCGTTTCGACTACGTTGCATACCAACCGCGGTCAAGCGGGCGGGGGAGGCAGTTCGTCGCTAAGCGTTGAAGAAATACGTATTACGCGCACGCTATTCGCGCTCGTGGTCGGCTTCGTTTTGTGCACATTCCCGGCGTTCACCATATTTGGTCTTCTACGACTGCAGGTCACCAAGCTTGAGTCAATACCGCGCCCCCTGAGCCTTACCGCAAATGCGTTGATCTTCATATCGTCTGCAATCAACCCTTTCTTGTATGGGGTCATGAACAAACCTTTTAGGCAGGAGTTCAAGGTTATCCTCACCTGTAAATGGAGCAGCACTCAGGTAAATGTCGTGTCGACCAGCGGATCAAGCGGACCTTCGACATCAATGACCAACAAATCGTCGACTTGAACACCACAACTGCCATAACACAGGTCATGTAACACAGACAATATTTAGTTAACGCGCTCTTGTTTTGGTAAAGATTTTCTTAGCAAAACTTGTACAGGTACGAAAACGCTACACGTAGTATTCTAAAGCCTATTGTTAGTGTAGATTACATGCTTGCTTTACCAAACATCAATGTGAAAAACGCAGGCGTTGAACGAAAAGATGCACTTGGAGATAATATTTAATTTAAAATGTTTTCATTTAGACAAAATATTCTTTAATAGGAAAATGTATTTATAAGCGCAGAGAGAAACATGAGCAAAACAACAAAATGTATATAATTACAAACTCATTAATGTCATAAATCCATAGAAAATATAAACAAAACACAAATTTGGCCGCCGAGAGAGGATCTAAAAAAACAATTCTATCACTTTACATTCTAGGCGAGGTTTCTCAACGGTAATCCAGAATTACTGAAAATTTGCATCACGATTTGTGAAGCGGTGAGATTATAGTTAATATAAATATATGTATTAACGTCGAGTGGAAGCTTAATCGACTAATAGAGACCAAGACTTGTGATGTAAGTTGACATATTTCGAGCTGAACGAAACAATAGATTATAGGATTGAATCTTGGATTTCTGTTTAAGGAGCCGGGTCCAGCTGAATTTCTTAAAACACTGAATGGCGATCCTGGCTTTGCCCACCATCACCTACAGTATACAGTGTTAATGTACTGCTAACCAATAGATTAGAGTAGTACAAATCAACCATGTCATAAAATATTAACCATAAATATCAGATGCTCTGACGATAGACTAAAGCCCGAAATGTCAGCTATCTTTCCATGTTCCACCTTATATTACGGAGCAAAAAATCGTGTTGTCGATCCTTGGTTGATTATATCGCCGATACAGTCAATAGCTTTTTTTAAAAGAACACTATTTATTAAGACACAAATGACATTGTTAGCTATAAAATGAACTGATTCAGTATCAAACAGTGAGCTATCTATCTCTGTCAGTATGTAGTACTAACCATAACGGCAATAAAATGAACACTAAATGTACGTGTAATATCGGCCATAATTGTAACAGATATCAACCATAAAATATTAATGCAATAGTTATCTAACCATAGATGCAGTACATTTAACTATAAACGTAATACCTGCTACGGCTAACGGACGACAAAGGTCTGGTGTACACTATGTGATAGCTATAGATGCTCAGCTGCGAAGAAATATTAGCCTCACCTAATCTACTAATATAAGATTAGTTTCTACCAAAAAGGTAAAGGTAAAGTACAACTATGCTTAACGAGGGTAACAGGTGACAGTAATGCAACTGATGAACTTGTAGCTCTTGATGCGCCGTCTTACTGGTAAAGTAATTATGTTTAAGGAGGGTAACACGTGATAGTAATACAACTGATAAACTTGTAGCTCTTGGTGCGCCCTTTATCTCTCCTCCCTCTGTCAATACTACGTTTTACGGGTATTTAAAGCTCAAGCTACACGGATCAGAAGAAGGTTGAAACAGACGTTGATGTCACCGAGAATCGAACTGTTGACCTCTAGCTCCGAAGGCCGCGCACTGACAAAACGAGTTGTGACTGTTTCTAACGTATACATGTAACACATTTTAACCACAGCCTACCATTTTTCCATCAATGCTGTTAATCTAACCTTTTTAACGTAGCTCCAACCTGATTTCATTGTTCTTGTGGTAATGGGGTTTCTCATACATCGTGACAGAACGTTACCAGTTCTCGTCAGCTTGATTTTCTTTATGACAATTTTGCTCGTTTCAGTATCCGTTGAGTCCATCTGAACAGTCCACTTCTATAGTTTTATCCTACGTAGACTGCATGAAAAGGTAGTTTACCAATGAAAATAAAGCAGATGATAACTCTGGGTTATGTAAATAGCATGTACATGATGTAGTATCCCACTTCCGAAAAGAGATTTAGCAACAACAACGGGAAAGTCATCGCGAAAGGTCCAAAAACAACTAAGACTAGATAATAACCATACGTGTCAGTGCACCTCTCGTCTATTGCTTTACAAAATAGAGGTGACAAGCTCAACTTTGGAGTTTTCATGCAGATAATGTCCGACTGGAAACTATCTAGATCTCCGTTTGGCATCAGGAACTAAGACTTTCACCGGCGAAAAAACAAGCAAGTGAATTATATGAGCAAAAAAGTGAAAACAGAAACTTAAGAGCTGAGCAGCCGTTGATGTTCGTCCCTGTACTCGTTGCTAAGGCTCTTTAAAGGTAGTCGGTGTTGAAGTATAATGTTTAAATGGAAAATATATATCAAATAAGAAAATAGGTGAACGAACATAGGTAGAAATGTGGTATTAAAGTGGTTATGTGACGGGAAATAAATAGGTTCTTTTGCATGATGAGTAAACAATTCGACTTTGACTGCATTTTGTCCTCGTACTTTGAAAGGAAAGTATTGCCCTTAAATTATAATTTTGAATGATAGCAATAAAAGCAGTATATCTTAAACTGTGGTGGTGATTTTGAAATAAAATTGAAATATTGGCATCTCTACGATCATGTTGCTTCTAACTTAAATATCAAGTTTAAACAATGTTATTCGGAGTTGTATTCATACTTTACTATCTTAAACTGTACCTGACTGTAAAATACAAAACATTGGGATAGTCAACACAGCCTTTTCTATATTGTTTTTGGCAAGCATTTTACCATTTCAGTCTTGCCTGCCATATCTGATGACTGGCCCTTATTTGCAGCTTTGGGTATCTGCATACCTAGGAATATTTTATATAACTGAACTTCACTTTGTGTAACTATCAAGTGCACAATATTCATCGTTCTCTCTGCCGAAAGAAAGACACTGGTTGAACGGTCAGCATGCTATTATCTAAAATAGATGTATAGACGCGCTTGTCCTCTCCTTATTAGGCTAACTAGCCAAATGGACGTCTATCACGTGTTTGGATTTAACCAATCAGGGGTCAGTGTTTTTTCTGCTCTAACGGCACCATACCACAAGGTAGTACAATATTACTGAGAGAGCTTCTGTTTCCTCGTTTCTTTGAAGACACAGATTTGGCAAAATAAATTGTACTGGTAACAAAATTTAGTAAAGGGTTGATTACTAGCCCTTTCAGTAGTTCAGTTGACAATAACATTCAAAGGTCACAAAAATTAGCTTCAAAACACAAACATAGCCTTCGCTTTTGCATTATTTGTTGGTACCCCAAATCTGGAAACCACGTGACCAGACCTAAGTGTAAACCAAAATTTTGCTCAAAGGCTCCGTCTTCTCCCAGTCGTTTATTTGTCTTTGAAAGTGGGGGCTAACTAGTGATATGAAGTGACTTGGGAGGCTGAAAATATATTTTGTCAGTCACTGTATATATTTTCAAAAAAGGCGGGGGGAGGGGGGGGGGCAAGGCTCTCCAAGCCCCTCCCTCTCCGCGCCCCTACATATGTCATCTTTGCACGTGTTTCTATACCTATAAATCCATTATAACCTCCCCACTTCCTACACCCTTTGCAAACCTGTCACACAGGTTAAGATAAGTCCACATCACGTAAACCGGTTGGCAATAGCACTGATGTATTCACAGGAGACCCAGGCTCGTGGCAATATGTCGTTCCAAAATAGAATTTTTGAAAAGACTTTGTATGGGTATTATATCCGAGGGGGAGACCAGATGGGCCGGAAAAGAGAGGCTAACTGGTCGAGGCCAGCCTCTCTCTGGTCCCCCCTCGGACGTACTTTGTTTATGTTGTGACTAGCGTCCAGGCCAGCCGCGCAGGAACGGTTTAGTTTGGTCTTTGGACGGCTTCAAAATGGATGCTCAATCGATTTCTGACTGTATTTCGGCCTCAACAGAACAAGCATTGCCCGATGTTTTCGGTTGAACTTTTGGGAAATTTATCTGCCTTTTATGTCGCGGAGTGTTAAAGCAAGGCAAGCTGATTTAGAATGAGAAATTTTGTGATGATCGAGTGTGGGTCAAGTTCGTCAAGCCGAGCGAGTTTTCAATTTCATCCTTTCCATTTCATTTGGTAGGGAAGAAATGAGCGTCGAAATGTCTTGATATTTCTACCACGGAACAACAGCAATAGCCAATACATACAACACCTCAGGTAACTCAGAATGTATTTAATTTAGTAGTTACAGAGATATCGGCCAGAGTCGAAATTCCCATACAAAGTCTATAAAATTCAATCATTTGGGAACGACCTATTGCCACGTGGTCTCCTCCACCTGTGATTCAATTTTTCTACGTTCATTATAAACATATTGATATTTAAACTGAACGAACGAAAGACGGAAAGCGAGCTAGATTTATGGTCTCGTTCTACTGTTTATTCTAAAATTGCATTTAGAAGTATCTGATCCACTATTAATTATACAGTTGCATAATAACAAAAAAGTTACCTCTGACTCTGAAATCCGGTACTTCATTGACAATGACGAATATATTCGCTTGTTGACAACATGAGTAGACTTTCGGTTTTCACGAGGAAGATACTTAGTTCTCATTTGTTTCTCACCAATCCTTCACTGTTAACTTGTTTCTCTGTTCAATCGTTTACGTATTGTGCAGCAAGATTTTGTTTTCTTTCTTGTCCACACGATTCAAAATGGCCGGCATCTGTGAAACTTCTACCCAGTCTCCGCGCACGCACGCACCAGCTCTGTTCTGATTGGCAAATGCTTCTCTGATAAGCCAACGAGAATTGTTTTTCACTTCAGGAAAATTTTTCCCAAATCACATTGTATAATAAATTTGTTTTATCTCCGCATAGTTTTCGAGAATTTCGATTCGGGTAAATTTTTGGAATAAACTTCAAACTCTTCCTCTTCAGGTCGCAAGTTGCGCGAGAACTGGCACTAGCGTACATTTACAAACAGTGCCAGTCTCCCGCTCGATATGAGCGGCAATGATTTCCTTTTCTCGATAGTCATAAATGTTCAACATATGTAGGGTGATGATTTCCTTTTCTCGATAGTCATAAATGTTCAACATATGTAGGGTGATGATTTCCTTTTCTCGATAGTCATAAAT
>JANSTR010148653.1:0-11106 GCA_025434805.1 Antipathozoanthus remengesaui | reverse complement strand
CCCCCCGGGGATCTTAAAAGGTTTTGTAATTAAAATTCCTTTTTAATTAAGAAATTTTATTCGAAGAAATTGATTAATCCTCATAGTTGAATTTTTAAAATTGCATCTAAGGAGTTCTGATACAAGGCGGCAACTGTCAGAAGCGACCCACGCCGTTTATGGCGTTAACTTTTCTTGCTTTGTGCTAAAGCTAATGTTTCTTGTTATAAGTTACATACATTGGCCTGTATTGTAACTTTTGAATAAAACAAATTGAAGAAAACGTAGGCCTTAAATTTTTCAAATTTGGGTCCTAAAAGGTCTTAAGAAGGTCTTGAATTTTTTGTGTGAGTAATTAGCCGCAGGCTCCCTTATATATAAAGTGGATTGATAACCGCGGCAATTGAACTCCGAGATGTTTTCGGGTGAACGCAACTAACCATTTGTGTTGAATAAGAACGCTTAATACGATTATTACTCTCTGTAGAGTGCGTCGGCGGTTCGTTATGTATCAAATCAACTAACGGTTGACAAGCCAATCTTCCGCGTCGTACAGCTGGAAAAAAGCTGAAGCTTCGAGCTTCGACGAAAGGTTAATGCTCCCACACGTCAGCTTTCTTCCAACCTTACGGCGGAAACTTGGTTGATTTTATTATACGTTTTATGATAATTAGTTTGCCTAAGAGTTAGCATTGGTCTGTCTTATCTTTGAATACACGCTTTTTTTATAAGAACAAACTTTATAAGAACACCCAGGCTGAGATTTGCCCAAAAATTAAGAACAATCACCAGGCTGAAATTTTGGTCAGACAAATTTAAAAATTTTATTTAATCCTTGAACAAAGATTGAGGTTTACATACCTTAAGTTCATACTAGATCTGTGGTCCAAATGCTGGAAAATCCAGTAGGTAAATACAGAACAGTGTTTGAACGACCACGAACAACTGAACTGCCAGTAAAATACCGGTAGTTCAGTTCGTGGTCGTTTAAAACACTGTTCTGTATTTCTTAGAGCCATTTTGCTGTTGGGGGAAACTATTAAATCCACTGTTTGGATATATCAGGAAATAAGAACAATTTAGAAACAATTTGAGGCTGAAATCGCCAAAAAGTTAAGAACAGCCCAGACTCGGCCAAAAGTTACTGGTTCTTATATAAAAAAAACGTGTATCTGGAACTATATATATTTTATCTTAATAGTAATGAATATACGCATTTTCTAAGGTATAAATCGCAATAACAGAATCGAACCCACTTCCACTGAGTCTGAAGTCCGAAGAGTTTAATTAGAAGTATGAAATGTAATGGCCCTCGCCGACTTTGCTCGCACACACCGCTGACCAGCGAGCGTGCTGGGCGAGAAAACCTTTGGCACCTAGGGTAGTACGCGGGCGACGAAGGCTTCAGGATTAGACACATGCAATGGATGTCATTATTTCACCTTCCAGAAGTATAAACCGTGATTTCAAATAAATCTATGCAAGATGTATGAAGTGTGGAGACTGTTGATGTCTAGGATTAAGGGCCATTTACAAATAAATAATCCGAATTTTCAATTTTTTCCACCGAGCGATGTATAATTTACCGTTCTTATAAAATTGGGTAAAATCTGTAACTCGGAACTTCACGCGTAAGGTAGAACATCAGACTGGAAACATTAGCTGATCAATTAGTCTGATATTGCCATAGTTTATCCAATTTTAGGTTATCATTTACCTGCTTTGTTAGACCTTGTTAGCAGTTTATGATTATGCTCTTCAGTTTTAACGCATCGAGTTCGATCTACTACCCAACCCCGTGTTTTGACGGGTCAGGCTGAAAAACGGCTATGACGCAAGCAAGTACAGGAAGTGACGCAAGCGGGGGAAGTGACGCAAGTACAGGAAGTGACACACAAAAAGTGAAGCAAACACAATCGAAGCGTTTCTTATTTCAACATTTTTGTAGTGAAAACAACATAAAGCAAGCGCAGGTGATGTTTTGAGGGCAATTTTTGATCAACTAATCTCTGTCCAGTTTCCTTTTCGATCTTGCTTTGTGTTGCTTCAGAAACAGGAAGTGTAATTCTTGAGCTTGTTTCATGGTTCGTTTCACCCTAGTTCCCAGTCAACTGCTCAGTTGTTTCCACGCGGCACGGTTACCTACTTTCAAGCTAGGTAACCAAGCAAAGGGAGCGAACCGACGGAGGATGACTGGGGATGAGGCCTGTGAAAACCAGGATTTGATGCATCGCTTGTGGTTTCCCCTATAAATGTTAGAGGAATACGTAATACGTACGTGTAATTCTCCACGGCAAAACCATTTTCTTCACGGTAAACTTTTAACCACGGTAAAACTTTTTAAAATTCCTCGCTGCGGAAGTGAAAGAAACCAGGCCCAGTCTCTGACGGTCGTCCTCTTCAAAATGGCGTATCCAAGAGGATCGACGTTGAGCATCGTTGAGTACTCAACCTTACTGTCACCAAAAGTAGGTTTGGAAATAGGTATTGCGATTCATAAGTTCAGTCCACCTTAGGAATTATCATAAATAAATTGTAAGCAAAAATAAATGTAACTGAATGGTCATCGAGAAAGTATGAAATCCAATAAAAACAATTTGGTTTTCAATTTCAATTTGCCTTTCGCGGCCTGACCACGTGTTTTATACTGCCAATAAGGCAGAGCGTACAGTATGCAAAGAGATTCACTTAAATCCGTTCATTTGAAGTCTCTTAAGCTTGAAGCCGTTCACTCTTGGCGCTTGCAAGTGAGCTAAATTACAATCATTCGGCCATGGGGCATTTGTCTTTGGCATATATGTTGCAGTTTTCTTTGAGAACGTTGAAGTGATATACTTTTGTAGCCCCGTCTACTTTATGAGATTTTCTTTAGGGTTTTTGCGTGAGTGGAGTTGTGTATCATGCCTAAAAAGGGTGAGAATGACCTAAGCTGGCCTGAACTTATGAATCGCAACACCTATTTCCAAACCTACTTTTGGTTACAGTAAAGTTGAGTACTTTATAATAAATACCACGATTCTCTTGGAGACAACGACCGTCAGAGACTGGGCCTGGTTTCTTTCACTTCCGCCGCCAAGTTTACTTCCGCCACGAGGAATTAGGAAAACGTTTTGCCGTGGGGAATTAAGTTTTGTCGTGAAGAAAAAAGTTTTGCCGTGGAAAATTAAGTTTTGCCGTGTTTTGCCGTGAAGAATTTAAGTTTTGCCGTGCACTTATGGGCCACCGTAATGAACAGCTAGTCTGGGTCACCTGTGCTTGTGATATTGCCAAAATGCATTCTGTGGAGCCAGGAAAAAAACATTTAATTCTTGGAAATGTCTTTAGTTTTTATTCGGCTGTTGCTCCGTGTACTGGAACCAGAAAAATTAAACAATGTAGCCTCCGTCTGCTTTGTCTACATTCTATTGTTTGTTTTATGAATACCGTTACACGAACAAAAAAGCCTTCCATTCCCACAAATCACAGCAATAAAATAGTTTTTATAAATGGATTCGGATTATCCAGCTGAAGCACAACCTGAAAAATAAGTGAAGCTGTTCTCGATATTCACAACAAGAAACATAGCAAGACATAGCTAGTCGAAAAAGTTAGAAACGATAACAAACTTTCGCCATTTCTAATTCAGTTTAATTTCCATAATAATAGTAAAATGAAAATAGAAAAAAAAACATTAATCAAAAAATTTACAATATGGTAACCGCTGAATGTTTCGCTGAAATTCACATAAATATTTAACATCCATCATCCCTTGCATGTTGAAGGGCCGTAGAGATATCTACGTGCAGATACTGTTCGGTATCCACCCGGGGGTAAGGAAGGGGTACGCAAGGTGTCCCTCTTGGTATCGCTGCTTGTTTCTTCTATCCAGGAGGGGCTTGATAACCTTGTGCAAACGTTCGTAGTGCTTGTGCACTATGGAAGCCGCCATCTTGTCTGGAAGGCTCCACCTGTAGTCTAATAACTCGTCATAGTGCAGGGAGCCAAGACTCATTGCAACTCCGGCTTGCGTCTGCGCAATAGAAAGACAGAAAGCTAAGTATTCTTTATTATAATTCAATAATTTTCATCCTGAAAACGCGCAATACCATTGGTCAAAAACGATCGCGTGATGCACGCTCGATACATCAGGGCCAATATCTGTAATCGCTTACAAGCAATTAAAATTGTTTTGTTGTGATTTTCTGGAACAACAACAAAAACATACAAGACTAAGATAGAAAAAAGTTTATACCGCAAAACACAATGAGTTCAACAAAATTTGCCTTTAAACTTCATTGCATTCATCACTCGCGCTTTTTCGCTCCAGTGAGAAAATTATCATTGAATCATAAAATAAATACACCTCACTGTACGCTTTTTGTATTGAGCCTGAGTATACAGGCTCTCGTCTGTTCACTTTTCGGACACTTTTTCAGCCTCGGGGCTGTATTGCTCAATACAAAAAGCGTAGAGGGGGTTTATTCACTAAATATTGTTCACATACTTTTGCAAAGTGTGAAATTTGTGAAGCCTAAAATTTTAAAAAGCAGCAATTCCAATTCCAGGACTTCTAAATCTCAGCCACTCTGAAAGTGCAATTCACATAAATTTAAGGTCCAATAAACTATAATGATTATTAAATCCCATACGTGACATGATGGAGGGGCAGAGGCCAAGAGTGCCGGGAAAACATTAGTCTAATTATTGTGCAAAATTTTACCATAGTTCCATTTATATTTGATGTTTTAAACAAATATTTCTTCCTAATAATTATGCTCCTGTGGAAGATCTGAAAATGGGGGTGGGTGCTTACTGGTAATTCACTATTAATTATTAAGTATTTGAAAATTGCAAACAATTATTTATAGTACATATATAATCTTAGGTGTTTAATATTATTCAGAACTTATAATTACCAAATGAGTATGGATTTTCAAAGCAAGAGTACGTTGTTCACAGCACTTTTTGTTAATATTTAGCAATGTCTAGTAATAATGTATTTACATGATTGGCTAAATAAATATTAATTAAAATTGTTAACGAACTCTTTGAATGGAAAAGGAGGTACATACATGTACAACGTATTGCATAAAACTGTACCTGTATGTACAGTTTCCATGGACATACAGTGTATATAGTTCTTCATCAAAGACAGATAAAGTGCTGTACTTGTAAGGTCTTTACTCTAGCTACTGTATGCACCAAATGCAATACTATATATATTTTTTATATGTTTACTCTGAAGTCCCGAATAATCGTATCTATATTTATTATTAATTTTGAGAACAATTTCGACTCTATACAGCTTAATTCGGGTCTATATGATTATTAATTTTCGAAATTTTCAACTCTATACGAACCTTATTTGGGCCTGTACAATTATTAAAATCTAGCCTTTTAAATGGCAGCTGTTTTTCATGAAAAACAAACTTGAAACTGCTTGTGTTTTCGTAAAAGTTTCCAGCGATTGCGATTTTGCTTGCTTCTCTTGTTCCCAGAACCAACACGGCTGTCAGCACAAGTTCGAGACAAACAAATGAGTGTGCATTGATTCGTGGTCAGCGGGACTCGCTTGCACTCAGCTGACACTTTGTGTTCATGCTCATGTTTGCCATGACAAATCCTATCACTTTTAAATACGATAAATACAGTCTCAATCAAAAAGAAAAACGTGCAAAATTATGTTTAAAATACAAACTTGAAGCAGATTCGTCGAAAGAAAAACATTGGGATCCGAAAAGAAAGACATTTGTGGCAAACAAACAATCCTTCAAGTCAAGAGCCGTACGGGAATTTTTTTCGACTTTAAAGAAGGCCAAAAGTGACAGCACAGAATTCAAGAGAGCCCTGGCTATTGCAAACAGATGCTTTGAAAAGTATATATACCAGGACCGAAGCAGAGCAGGAGCTAGAAGACAAAAGCAAGAAAAAATATCGGGAGCCAGGAGCTGGGAGGAAGCCATGCAACAGCACCTGAAGTTAGGCAAGTGGCATTCCAGTGGTTTATTGATGTTAGGGGCTGTCTGAAAGGAAGAAAGCCAAAAAAAACTCTTCGGACCTATACTATTATTGAACTTTTATGAGTTTTCCACTCTATACTATTATTTTGGCCTATACTATAATTATTACTTAATTAGGAAGATTTTTCCACCCTTTACCATTATTCCACTCTGTACTGTATTATTCAGGACTTCAGAGTATATTTAATAAGTAATTACCGGTATATATAATTTATAGCTTATACTTTTTTACTGAATACTTTGTTATTATGTCATTTCATTTATGACCTAATGTTTTCCAGGGGAGTAGAAACTAGTTAGTTTTGTGTACAGCACCATGTTTCCATGATATTTTCTGCTATAAATGAAGAATTTATGATGCTCCTGAAGATGGTTTGAAATCCTGTCTAGGAAATAAAATGATAATGATCTGTATTTCTGTTGTAGTGGTCGAAGAAGGCAGAAACCATTGTGAACAAACTTCCACAGTTTTTCTTTGTGTGTAGTCATCGACGAGCTAACCCACAAGATAACTGGATACGCTCCCCCTTCTTTGCCATTGATGATGCAGCTGTTGTGAGCTTGGATATTAGTTTTGAAGTTAGCAAATGTTTTAATATGACAGCCACTCCAAATTGCAAAGAGGAGTTTTCTGTGTACTTCCAGTTTGCTAATGGTGCAGATAACAGTGATCCGATAAATGGTACTTACTTCACTCTAAGTGTACGTCTTCCACAAGATAAAGCATGGCTTGATCAACGAGACAGCTTTCAAAGATACATCAATACCACTCTACCCAGTAGAAGGGGAATGTTTATCGCTTTCAGGGACACTGGTAGCTGTACTAGTGTTTTCACTGCTATTGTGCGATATAGATATTGCCTGCCAATAACAGAAAATGTGGCATTTTTTCCACGGACAACAGCAGCAAGTAGTGATGTCCTTGTGTCAGGGAAATGCCTTGAAAATGCCTCTCCACAGAGTAGATTGCCTCAAAAGCTATGTCTAATAAGTGGAGAATGGGGAAGAATAACAGGCTCCTGTGAATGTGATCCTGGGTTTGGATATGCAGCAGGCGTGTGTAAAGGTATGTTTCAGTTTATCTTATTGGAGTTCATACAATATTTATAAACTAGATATAAATTATACTGTACAGAATTAGTATGTACAGTGTAATTGTTGTTTGGACAATCAGTAGGCACTGGTCGATTTTAAGGAAAATTTCTGGTTGTACATGGGGCAACCAAGAGTTCGTGTCGTAGTCGTCCTTCCAGAGTTGTGGTCGTCCCTCGTAAATGATCCTTTCAAAGCCTCTTTCTAATTATCATAATGTTTTGGAGATTGGCATTACATGTAAAAAGCGAAGATCGAAGAGTGGTGTTTAAATTGATATCTTGCAAGTTCTAGTTCATTTAAAAGCACAAGTCAGAACACTTTCAAAATCTTGTAATTCTTCTCAAAATAATCTTTCAAAAAGTCATAATTTTTTGCTTGTTTATTATTAGTATTATTATATGAATGACTGATTTTGCGTGCTGTGTTTTGTCAATTTCAGGTCCATAATTAAGTTGCCGTACGGACCTCTAGCTCTTGAGTGGCCTTCATTTACAAAGTTTACTTATATTTTTCAACATCTTGCCATATAATAAATATCTTATTAGCCGAGTGTGAGGTTCGTACGGTAAGTTATGGATCCTCATTTTTTCCTTCCCAATTTTTATGGCCCTCGGGCTTCGCACTGGACAACTGTACAAAAAGTCAATCACTGGTAGGCATGATTTAATATAAAGAGAACTCAAGGTTCTTATCTACTTTACAGTAATGACTGTCAAGACATTTGTTGAACCTCATTCCCAGTGCCATCCACGTGCCAGGGCCCCCGACAAATGGCCCTGCAGGTACATGTTGAACTATCATGCACTGCCATTGGTCAATATTATCGTACTTCAATCATGAACTGTGATTGGATAACACGTGTTTCATGTGGAAGTGCAGTACTCTGCAAATTATGGCACCAAAATTAAAAAAAAAACACCAGTGAAATCCTACCTTAGAGCTTGGAAAAACAAATATTTTTATCAAGGTTGGGAGTAAAAAAGGACTGTTGAAATACAGAATTTGTAACTGCACCGGCATAGAAGTCGAGTATGAGGAGGACATATTACAGGCTTAATTCCCAAAACCATTTGCAGTAGTTGTAGTACAATTAGTTAATTAGTTTCTCCTAGGGAATAATGCATCAACACACAGTCAGTGCTGGTTTCTGGCATAGCAAGTAAGCATTGCATAGAGCTGAGTGGCAGCCAAGTACCGACTACACTGAACAGACAGCCTCGGACTCGCAGCAAACAGCTACTATGGCAATCGACAATTATTCACCTTTACCTTTGGTCTTGAATAATCTTCAGCCTGAGTGGAATCATCTGGAATATCAGAGACTTCAGATAAACATCTTCCAAAGCACGTACCTGTCCTACTTTGAAACCAATAAAAAATCGGCATCTTTTATAGCATATTCTAGTCACAATCTACATGTTATCATTCTCATTCCTGGGGCATTCATTCTTCTGCTCAGGCAAAATGCCCAACAAACTTGGACATTTTTATGTCACAAATCCAGCATGTACCAGGACCATTTGTCAAGGCTTTGGCATCCAGATGGCACTCAGGGAACAAGGTTGATGTTTGTTCAGAAATTATTTTGGGATAATTACATAAGAGTTTTCAATAGCCATTTTACTGCCATTTTCATCAGAATAATGAAACACTTAAGACAGTATGAATTCATTATTTCTGCTTGCATACATTGTACACCCTGAGTAAAATGGCTTCAATGTTCATAATTCACTTAATTTTAAGGGCTTTGTTAGGTACCACAATTTGAGATTCTAAAATATAATCAGGATTCAACAAGCTGTGTAATTGCTGAATTAATGCAGTCGAGTTTTGCCACTCATATCCCTGAGTTCTTGTATTTCACAAGCAGGTCCTTGACAGAATGTGGAAAAAATGGAAAATATGCAAACATTTGAGGCCAGATTATGTAGACGAACTGATCGATTATGTGTCAAACATAGCACAGAAATGTTAAATATTAAGTGTGTAAAAGTTCCTGACTTAGGGATTAGAATTATTGAATATATCCTTCTGTAGCTAGACAGTACTATCTATACGTACTGTATGTTCTGAACAACAGGTCGTTTGTCATTAAGAAAGTCCTGGACTTGAAGCAGTGTGATTTTTTACAGAATATTAAAGGAAAATGGTCATCTGACAAAGATCTCTCTAATAAGATATATATTAAAGGACAAAGTACCCTTTTGTTTTATCCATATTGCATGCAGTGCCGTTCAATCTACGTACATGATTGTATACAGTATATACTATACTGTAGTCTGTGGTAGCTTTGTTGAGATTGCATTTGAGCACAGATATAATTAATTTGTTGTCAATGAGTTGAATTTTCCTTGACTGTGTGTTTTGAACTTAACTGCACTTGTACAATGTACATGTATTGACCAATGACCTAATTTAAATATAAGCCCCTTAAGGCTTATAATTATCAGCGTGAAGCATTCCTGGTGCATATTTGTTTCTCGCAGATACAGTAGTATCCAGTAGTATCTTGTTAACAGCAATATTAATGCTACAGTACGTACTTACAGTAGACCATTTTCTTCTTTGTTTCAACAAATTTAAGTTACAATTGTATTTCTAACTTTTACATGTATCAGAATCTTACATGTACAGTACGTAACACTCATTTGCATGTTCAGAAAAGCTGGGAATTCCTAGCTACTAATAGAATTCTTAAGAATTTTTAGTAATTAACAAGACTTGAGATTATATCATTTTGCAAGGGGTATATATACTTTTATTCTGTTGTATGCTGTTTATTGACATTTTGAGATGTTTCCACCCAATCCTATTATTCTGCTCTAATTACTACAGACTATAATTAATGTTTTCACATATTATCCACCCTATACAGTACTACTTTTTTTTCCTAATTAGGTATGTTTATTGATAAGTTACATGAAAAATAAAGAAGAAATCGGTTACATGTATGCAAAACAGTTCTAACGGGCAACCACTGATCAATGTTCAAATAAGACGAAATTGTTCCTGCAATTTATGCCTGCCTGGTAATTCATTATACAGTAAGAGGCTATAATTATTATTCTATTTCGGTTGGTCTTTTAGATCATTTAAGAAAATTGGTTTGTACATGTAACACTCTACACCATACAGTGCAGTCTCAGTACATCTAACTTCTTTGTTGAACTTCACACCTCAATACATGTATAGATTGACAGGCACTGGATATCTAAAAGAAAGGGCAAATTTGCAAAGAAAAGACAAGAATGAGAGTGATCATCTCTTAATATTTTGCCAAAGTGCTATGATGTGAATAATGTATTGTTTACAGTCGGATAAAAATCCTGTTTATAGGAACATAAATTTCCAACATTTATAAACTGACCAGCTCTTCTGTGCAATATGCTCTTCAGTTTCTTTATAGCTACCTAATTTCCACATTCTGTCTTGGGCTCAGTGTTATATAAAGGAATGCCTTTGGACATTTGAAGCACTTCAGTCTGGAGTTGTTGAAAAAATATCATAGTCTGTGATTTTCTTTTTGGTTTAACCATAAAAAGCTTTGGACATCCAATAAAAGTTAAATACTGCCATTACCTTTAACCAAATTCACCAGATTGACATGTGTTAATTAAGTGTTTAATTTGCATTTTTATGAGCCAAAATAAACCTCAATAATCCCGGCCAATCTGTGGCAGGCATTCTTTTCCCTCCCCTCTCCCCATTTCTCTTGCGACGCTACTGATCATGACCAGAATGCCGAGCCACACAGGCTAGATAGTTAAATGTTAATTTTTCTGTTTGTTAGACTGTTTAGTTAAACACTTATAGTTAATACATCCAATTTGCATTTTATACAAGTGTATTTCATTTTGTAACTGGGGTAGATCCAGGGGTGGCAAAGTGTAATAAATGCCAATATTTTGGCCATACTGTCATACCCTTGAAGTATATAGTCTGTGCTTCAAAAATACTAATAACTGTGGTTGTAGTTAATTATGTTATTACTGTAAACACCTACGATTGTCCTCTACACAACATGATTGCCCCT
>JANSTR010148642.1:0-11106 GCA_025434805.1 Antipathozoanthus remengesaui | reverse complement strand
CAATATTGTAAAACCCCAGCAATTCAGCCTAGGGCTGCTATCGGGGTTAAAGTCGACCACTATCTATCTCTATCTATTTCTCACTCTTCTGCAAGTCTGCTTATGGCATTTGTTAATAAGCAGTGTCAAACATTTGATTATTTTAAAAACATTTTGAATTTGTAGGTTAATGTCTTTGTCATGTATCTGTTTTGCCGGACCTGAAGGTGCAGGGTTTTGAAATGACTGATGCATATTGAAATCATTTGCATGTTACTAATACTATGCATTCAACTGTTTTTCAAGCAACTGAGCTTGCAATTCAAATTATCGCTTCTTGAGCTGCAAGGTTTCTTTCTTGCAAAGAGCCTCATATTAGACTCTCTTTCTATGGCGGGGACCCAATACATTTCTCGAACTCTTGCCATAGTGATTGTCACCCCCCCTCCCCCCCCATCCACCGTGGAGGGTAGCAAGGTGGGCCTGATGAACTGTACCTTGTCTGCCTGGAATTGCTCGGTCATTTTGACACTGGCTTGAACCCTCCTGATCCACCAGACTCTGTGGCTGTGTATTTCTTCTATGGTGAGTGGTCCTGGCATTCTTTCCAATTTAGGGATTCGACAATTGAGCAAGAACCGCTTCACCAACACACCTATTGGCGAGAATCCCCACAAGTTATGCTTCTCCAACAGCTCACTTAAACTCATCTGTGGTTGACTGGGCAGCAGCAAAGACGACTTCTTTTGTCACTTTTGCTCCAGCTCTGGATTCATCGAAGGGTTGAAGGATAATGTTGGGAGGCCATTGATTGGGATCCATTAACCAGGGGGTTACTTCCACAACGCAGCGTCGGTCAGACTTACTCCTATCAGTTCCAATCTAGGTATTGTTAACAGGAAAAGGGAACTCGTGAGACCGAAGAGGGCTCTAGTGAACCGCAAAGTCTCTATTTTAGAGTGTTCTTTGGATCTCCAATAGAATCGTAAGGCGTCACGATTAATTTGAACTTGCAAGAAAGCCTTTTAAAGGTTAAATTGTGCTCTAACAAGTACCCCCATAATCGATTCTGTAGTTGTGGCCCTGGGTGTAAGCAATCATTCAGTGATGGTTGATTTGGTGTTTTCCTTGCTGAAGCATCATATACAATACGTAGTTTTGTTGTCTCTGCATTCTCCCGGATTGCTGCTTTGTGTGGAATGTAGAATTCATTTCCTGTAGCGACAGGTGATGCTGGTTCCACGATTCCCGTTTCACGCTGCTCCTCAATTATTGTTTAATACTACTCATAGGTGTTTGTACGTTCAAGATTCTTAGTTAGCTGTCATAGCCATCTAAGACCCCCAGACATATTTGATGGGAGGTTTGGATGGTTACCTTTCCATGGCAACCATGTCTCATAATATCCCTCTGGGTGTCGCACAAGTTGTTCCTTGAACTCAGTATAAACGTACTCCTGGTAATTGGCAGAAGAGTCAGCTGGACCAAGAACATCTAGTCTACAAAGCTGCTCATACTCAGTGGAAATTGACCGTGTAAACATCATGTGATTTGAATCATCTTCACAGCCTGGAGATATTATTGTCCAAATATGGTTCTCTCTGCCACAGGTTCATCTGAAAACCCTACTTTTGGTGCAGTTTTGGTTTTGATTCTCGCTTATTCCGAGGCGGTAAGCACCAAATGGATTAATATCAGAGACTTGGTGTCCTTATCATTCATTCCAACTCTATTCAAATATGGGTACTTCTGTTTTAGCTCTTCATACTTCGGGTTTTCTAGTGTCATAAGTTCTGGTTTGTCCACTTTGGACACAGTTATGTCTGTGTTATAGCCTCCTTTGAGTGAGCGCACATTTACCTCAAACATTTCAGCTTTGGTTGTCGCGGAGCCCAGCATCATTTCAATGTGCTTGGTTTTAACTTCCTTCGGTTTCTTGTGCAGGCATTGGTGAGTATAACAGATGCATCAAAACTACCAGATCAAGTGTCCAGAAGGCCCCGAGTTTGGATTCCGTCAACTTCTGCTACCACAACTGGATAAACTACTTCTGTTTTCTTAGCTTGCTGAGTTGTCATCATGCCTTCAGTCTTCTTGCGAGATTCATCCAATTGACGGGCTGTGAAATTGCTTTCCTGTTCCTGATTAGGTTTATCATGTTGATGAGTTGTCATCATTCCCTCTGGTTTCCGTACGACTGATATCTCACAAATCGAAGTGTGGTGCTTTCTTAGGTAATTGTGGCAACTGTTTTTACTGCTACAATCTGAGGCTCTGTGTGACGGTCCAGCACAATTGAAGCATAGACCTTTTTGTTGTAATATTTTCCTTCTTTCTGCTACATTGTCCACGTTTGGGCATTTGGCGGATTTGTGGTCTGACATGTCACTACGATAAACACATGAACCTGGTGTTGCACTCTTCTATTGAGGGTTGTGCAATTTATCTGACTTCCGGTTGTTGTCGACTTTGCTGGGAGCCAGATGCTCGATCGGATTTCTTCGGGCCCAGAGTCTAAATGCTTCACAGAGTTTCTGGAAATTCCACGATTCCCACGTTAGATCCGTTTGCCCTCAATCTCCGCGGATTCCTGGTAGCTTATCTAATGTGATGGATACGTAATGTACCAGTCATTTGAAATCCCCCGCACTCCCCCCTGAGGGATACCCGGGACATTCACTTTTTCCCTCTGAAAGGCTGCGAAAGCATCGCCCCACGGCGCAAAAAATAATAGTGAACTCCCCCGCCCCCTTTTGAGCAGTTTATTCTTAATGTCACCTCATATTTTCTTTTACAGAAATCCGCTTCAATGTGTTGATTGACAAGGAAAGTGTTCAATATTTATACCATGTGCTAAACACATTAAACACGTCAGCGTATTTGCTTCCCTTTCTCTTTGTCTTGTTCTTTCTCTTCTTCTTACAGTCTATTAAGGGTGTGTTTAATTCAGTCCATTGCATGTGCAACAGAATAGTGATGGCTTTTTGAAAAATTCACTATAGAACTTTAGCTATGCCCAGTGAAAAATCAAGTTGACAGTTTTGTATTCAGGCCATTACCATGTCAAGACCCAATCATTAAAATGTTGCACATGCATTGAACTGTTGATTTAGATTGTTTTTACAAGACTCTGAACCATTGCTTATGAGGAGATAGAATTTTTGTGAGTTTTCGGCTAATTAACACCTCATTTTCACTTTCAGAATTAAACATGTACAAGTGATAATGGTAGCACTGGATTCACAATTTATTGTAGTTTCAGAATATATATGGTTTTATGGGGGGTATAGTTGATACTTTTCGAGCAATCGGTCAGGGAAGCTGCCGCAGTTTTCAGGTTAAAACGCCTCCTTAAGAAAAATAGATGTTACTTCACATAAAGTACGCCACTCTAGGCACATTATTGATCTATCATATTGCAATCCTGACATGACACACAAATTATGCTGTTATAGATGACAACTAACCATCACAGAACCATTTCCCAGGTGGAACTGTTTCTTCTGCCATGCTAACACACGAGTAATGGAACCAAGTGAAAGGGCACTCTTCACCATCACACCAAATCATCCACTCTTCATTTGGTTGACCACATGGGCAGTATGGGGTCTCTGTATCGTCATAGTTTCATAGATATCATCTGGCTGCTGCTGTTGCATCTAGCAACACAAAAAGATTGTTATCATGGTTAAACAATACAGTTGCTAAAAGATACACAAGAATATAAGCGTAATGCTTGTGGGATCTGGCTGGAGACGCAAAAAACAGTAGTGTTGCACATGCGTGGTAATGATATAAACACGGCCAGTAAAATTGCACTGAGACCTCACGGGTCTGAAGGAACTAAGTCTGTACTGGACCCTAATAATAATAGGAGCCTGATAGTCCAGAGCTGCCAACACTCAGGCTCCTATCATTTTTAGGGTCCAGTACAGGCTTAATTCCTATGACATTTTACTGGCTGTGTTAATAACATTAGCACACATGTGCAACACTGCTGTTTTTTGCTAAAAGATACATTTTGCAAACCGCTTTTCTTTTTCGCTGTTGTCTTGCTAGCCTTCTCAGCTCCTTGCTTACGTCGTTCCTTAACTTCCTGCAAGTGAGTTAACCACATTTTCACCTCTTCTCGCCAGGTCTGGAATCAGATCATTGACGTCTTTCTTGTCCTTTTTCTGCCTTTCCAAAAACCCCTTTGAGAACAACAGATGGTGGTGATAGGCAGTCCTTTGTTCCATGAATTTTAACATTCTCTATACACATCTTGGGTGAAAGGTAATGCCCAGCACAGAAGCCCTCACACTTCTCAGAATATTTTCCTTCCCAAGGACGTAATTTATCCGCAATTAGGAGGGAAAGCTTTGATATCGGCAGGTCTCTGTTATCAGCGTTCAGAAATCTTCGTGATCAGGTTTCCCATGTTAGCATATAGCATGAATGCATTCTTTCCTATAACAGGAAAGCAAAAGAAAAACATACTTCTGAACTCTATTGTCTACAACCATGTGATTGTTCCTTACTTCCTAAATTTCATTAAAGTACTTGTACAGTGTGGAGTTAGAGTTCTTCAATTCTTCCTTGGATTTCTTTGACCCCGAAAGAAAGGTTAGCAGTACTTGTCTTCATTCTTGTAGGTGTGATGCATGTATGTTGTCAGAACCTTTCATTAGCCTAATACCATTTTCACTGTCACCACAAGGAGCTCCATTTACAAGTGGATCTTGCACCTCACATGGGTTGCCTGAGGAAGTTCACAGAGAAATGCATTAATAAGATTCACCTCGCCATCAGCGCCATAGGCCTGGAGGGAATCGAAGCCCTTGCAGTGCATCTTCAGTTGCTTCGTCAGTAATGATAGTCCTCAAACTCTTTTGTCATGTGAATGATCGAGGGTCCTACAATGACAGGGTGCTTTCCAGAAGCCTGATTGATAAACATCTTGTGTTGGTACGAAGTTAAAGTTACGTAGAAGGGTCCACAATTGAAGGTGTCATCGACACCTAAAACACTGCTAAATCTCCGGGACTGACTAACACGTGAGAGATCGCTTAGCTGGAAGTCAGTAGCTTGAAGGGAACGTGGCTGAGTACGCTGTGAGGCTGACGATTTGGCAAAGCCAAAGTCCCTGACAAATGTTGCTTCGTTGAGCAGTTCTAAAACGTCGTAGAACTCATGACGCTTTGCAGTTTGACCTTCGCACCTTCGCATGTTGAGATTATAGGCCTGCTTTCTATTTCGTGGCACATCTGCGATAGACCTATAGCCCAAACTTCCCCCTCCTTCTTCATAACATTCATCTACAGCCAACTTGCATGGCTTGGTTCTGCACTTGTTTTGTAATTTCTGCAATACTGATCGGGATGTTCTCATGTAGGGCACAGCATCTTGTTTCTTGGCATTTCTATGCTTGGGTAGTTTTACCAGTACTTCATGCCACCTTCGAAAAAATACTGTACGACTGCTAACGGAAGCGTGGCTCCATTCGAGTCATATACTGTAGCAATAACCTTTCTAAACTCTGGAGTATGAGCATGTCGAAAGTAGTTTCTGCATAGTGTGTATACATCTCTAGGATCCGTCAAACCCTTGTCTGTCGGATGATATTCCGTCAAACTGGTAATGCCTATTTAAAATATACTCTCTACAAATGAACTGGGTCAAGATACTCTGATAACACTGTTTGTGAAATCCCCCAGAGTATACAGTGGGAAATTCTGATCCACCAGGCATTCTGTGTTTGTAGACTCGAGAACAGTGATATAGTCATCAAACGAATGCAATATAACTTTGTTTTACTTTAAGTTAGCACATGCAATGTCAGGCATTTGGCACATTTTGAACTTCCCTGGCTCAGCATCTTTGATATCAAGTTTTGTCAGCCATATGTTTTCATATATTTCTTTGTTAAACCTTGGGAAAGTGGGAGGAACAGAGCCTTTCATACCGGAACTCCATCTTTAAGAGGCTATACCTGTTTTGCTATATGTATATTATATGTATGACGTACTTTGATCTACAGTTATCTACTGTTACATAAAGGGTGCATACAAAACAGAAATATTAACACCGACGTAAATCCTCAAAGCAACTGAGTGCAGATCTTGAATAAGCACTGCGCCTTAACCTAAATTAATAAGCTTGCCATACAAAAAGCGGCTTTTTAAACATTTCGGAAACATACAGCTCACACAGTTGTTCTATGTGTGTGGTGCTGTATTTATCTGAAATAAGTGTTGCACCAGCAAAGCGCCACACCTTAAACTGGGGAAATTAAATAAGCATCACAGTCCTTAATCAAGGATCAAAGGTATACATGAAGTTGCTGCATGGGAATCACAATTATGTATGCTGAATGTAAACATGAGTTTTGATACAACCTTTGGGGGCTGTTTAAATCTGCATACAAGTATACAAGGCATGTTGACATTTCAAAGACAAAATGGAAATGGGGAAGAACATTACAATGCAATTCTGTGATTGCAGTGTGACTGTGCTGAACGCCATAGCTAAGAATTTGGTTTCAGGGTGATACTTAAATACTTAAATAAAGTTCCCCTAATTTAGTGAAGCTGATGTTTTGGGTGTGGTCAGAGGTTACAGTTGCTTACTATGGAATGGCGATCTATAGTTTGTGTGTCTCCTGATAAGTATAGGTTAGCTGCCAGTAAAAAGCCTGTGTCAACATCTTTCAAGTTATTTATTCCTCTGCAATTTACTTTGGTTAATAACCCTATTGCATTAAATTTTAGACATCAAATTTTTATGATTTTCAATTAAGTATACCATATTTTAGAAACATAAATATTTAGAAACGTACACATTTCAATTTTGCAATTACGAAACTTTAATAGCTATAATACAGTAGAATGAACCAAAACCAATACCTAAATCTTCAAGTATTATGTTTTCTCTTAGAAAGACATGCAGGAAATAATGTGACTTTTACAAATGGATACGTAAATACATGCATGGCTAAATATCCAAGTTCCTGACAGTAGACAATTAAAAGGTTGCAGAGTGTACTTTTTTTGAAGAATTTCAGAATTATATAACTTTTAGATAGACTATTACATCAAATTTTGAGGCACAAACTTTCCCTTTAAGTTTGTGAAAAACACAAAAGGATGTTGCAAGAAGTTCATGTAATAAGGCAAACAAAATTTGATTACCATTCTTTTAGAAATTTTAACAAAACATAATGTCCAGCAGGCTGTTAGGGTGTCCAAAAATATTTGTCTCTTAGGTGATCAGGCATGACCAACTCTATCTTTCATGTTGAAATCACTGACCGTAAACTTTTATTGAAAATTTATTATCATGTTAAAATTAAAGGGCACTTCACTGTCTATGAGCATTAAATCTGCACGATCAGAAAACATTCATCTTTCAAATTTCCTGTAAAATTTAATGAGAGTTACAGTATCTAATTAAAACATCATCTTAAATTTTATTTAAATACAATATACGCAAGATACATTTTCTTAAAAATTACATATTTTTTGACCAAGCAACCCTAAGTTGTGAAAGGTATGTTACCAGATTTTCTTCACAGATACTTCTTTTATACCTACTAGTATTAACCCTAGGACGACCAGGATATTGTTCATAATGACAAGTTAAAGGGCTGGGGGGGGGGGGGGAGGGAATCATTTGGACCCCCTCCCCATGATTTCTCAAAAACAGATCAAGCTTTGGCATGTGAGCAGCTTTTGATTAGTTGATTACTTTTCATAACAACAATCAACTTTTTAATTAGGAACTGTTACTATAGCAGCAGCTGTTTCACAACAAGTCTGCCATTTTGGCCATTATCTTGGAATTTTCAAAATATTATTTTCAGCAAAACTATAGCAAATTTTTCTTGAAATTAGTAGAAAGCATGTATTTACAGCCAGAAATAGAATTCTAATTGAGAATAGAGTGGAAAAGAAGAATTTAGAACAAATTTTCTCAGAAAATTACAGTTTTCATATCCAAACTCTAATTTGCATAATTAATTCCGCAAAATCATGTCATCCAATTACGTCAAAAGATGCGTTCATTATTGGACTACAAGTACTGAATATTCTTTTTGATTGCTTCAAAGCTGCAATTTTTAGGTCCAAAAATACCTTGGGGGAGGGTGTCATTTGACCTTCCCCCCTGGACGCTCTAGGGTTAACAAAGAGAAAATTGTTTTCTCCTGTTAATTTATAAACAAGTAATGTAATTCTGAAAATTCTACTGTAATTCTACTATAATAATATATATGCATTGTCATGTACACACCCTCAAACTTCTATCTCGTTCACCATTCTTCTTTGTCTTCGCAAGCAGCTGCCTTAAATCATTCATACGTGCTCTATAAAGATTAACATCCATGACGAACGACCTTGACCTATAAAAATCGACAAAAATAAATAATAATTTAGAAGCAATATTTTACACGGTTTTTATTTTTACATCTACCTTGCACGACCCTGTAAATGTGCAAACTTTATGTGGAAACTGGACTAATTAAATGAATAACTAACTAATTTCCAAAAATGAAGTGTTTCAATGTTGGTACGTATTTTGCCGTGACCAATTGATCAGAAAGAAAAAACAAAAACATGCCTCGATTTCCTACATCAGTGAATAACGGACGATCAATGCTAACAATATGTTTGCACAGTTTAATGCGTATCAACACTTATAAACACTGCTTCTAAAAACATATCCACAGATTTGAAGGATATTTAATTTCAAAACACATTGCGTGACTTTGGTCAACAACCATTATTCGGTTCTTTAAATTTACGTAATTGCATAATAGTGCACAATAATAATACTATTGTACGCTTTACCACAGATTTTGGAAATCTGATCAACATCATTTTTCATCATAAAGCACGTACAGAACAATAGAAAACCGAATCACCTCACCATAACCTTGCTAAGACACTCAAAACATTTGCAATGGTGCGCAATGACCACGTGAAGTGAAACTCGCCAGAGGGGGTGTTTATAATTCAATTGCTGTAGCCCCCTGTCTTCCGCTGCCCCACTCCACCGACGGTACTGACGGGACAGTTACTCTTCTGCATATCAACTCCAGACGCACCAAACAGTCATTTTCTTTCAGCTAAGGGTATTTTCCGATTACATTCTCTATGATAGCTATTTTCAAAAAAATTGTAAAATGACTTGAAGACAACTAATGGCACAACTATATTTATTACGCGCACATAGTAAAATCTTGTTAGTTATTAAATTAATATATATTACAAATCACGGACTCTTATTAAAAGCTATACAATTTTATTGTAATATCGAAACACTCACTAAGCACTCATGTTTTTCGCGCTTTGGCTTTTATTAACAGAAGGAGGGGTGGGGTAGGGGGCGCTTGTTTGAGCAGGCGCTTATTTAATTTGTTGTCTGAAACGGCGCTTATTCGAAAGGGGGGACGCTTATTAGAGGAAATACGGTATTACCATCACGGAAATGCGTCAAACCGTATTCTCATGCATTACTATTATGTGCAATGTTCCATTGTGCATGTGCCGCGCAGGACGTCGAACACAACGTTAACGCATGCGCTGTCATCTTGTTTTCCCTTTTTTGACCATATTCTGCCGAAGACCTGCATGAGGACTGGTACTTGGTTTGATCTTAGAGATGCGTGTGTTCAGTCAGATTAAAATCTTCGGTAATCATGTTGAAATATACATATTTTCAGTGGCATTACGCCTCTGCGCACGCACCGTCAGGACCTTGCCCCCATAGCTAAATATGTGGTCCAATCCCAAAATATAGCCAATTATGTACTTAAAGCCTTTTTAGTAAAGTCATTTCGGCTTATAAAACATATCTTAAATGAAGTTTTTGAAATCGATTTTAACTGCAATGACTTGCTTCCAATCTTTTGCTTGCAAGCACTGAAAACACCTGCTGCGCGAGTTTTATCGCGCGGGTTCATTCTATTGTTTTTTGATTATTTTAAGACACTTATCCCCAATAAAATCATCATCATCATGGTATTTTATTTAGAACAACGAGAAACGAAATATGAAAACGTGTGTGAAAATACATGTCATTCTGAGGGTACGACCATTTAACTTTTGAGGTGAGGGGGGGGGGGGCTTTTTTGAAATAAATTCTTGCATGGCCCTCGGGGACAAAAAAAATGTCTGCAGCAACAGGTTTCATATGTTCTCTAAGTTCTATATGGCGAAAAAAATTCTTGCACGCCAAATGCCTTGAAAAAAAATTCCTGCTGACCTGATAAAGACCACCCCACCCCCTCAAAATTTAAATGGTCGGCCCCTAAGAATAAAGTGTGTTCAGTTTTTTGTCATAATTGAAAATAATTACAGATTGAAAATGTTTTCGTTAATGGTGTGCAAGGTCGGTTTTTTGTATTTTGAGGTAAATTTAATATTTAGTACGTAATTTGGACGTCCATTTGCTAATCATCGTTTTACGCAAAGTAGGGGACTTTTGCAACCTTCCTCATATTGATTTAAAATTTGCATTTCCAAAAACTTGATTTAAATAAAAAATAAAATACGGATGGACTTTTTCTTTGTTGAAACATTGCAATAGATAGTTCTAGTATATGCACAAAAAATTTTGAGCAGTTTGATTGAGTTGTTTGTGCGCTATGACTGTTTCCTGAAAAAAACACAAAACAGCAACTTCAGTTGAGCTTGTTACACAAGGTCGACTTGAAACCTCCATCCGCAACAAGACTTCGGGACCTGTTTTCAGACGCGCGCCCGAAAGGAAATTAAATTCGCTGAGAGAACTGTATGGGCAAGAAAGCACTAACAGATACGCAACGTTTGATGCAAAGTTTGGAATCGATTAATTAAAAACCAATGAAAAAACCAATTAGGGAACTTTGGCTACAATTTGGGCACTAAAGTGTTTGCAAAAGAAACAATTCACAACCTTTTTAGACCTAAATTGGTGAGGTTGTAAACATACTCATATACTTCATGCAACAGCAAGTAGAAAACAAAAAGTTTATTCCTTCAGGTTGATATGTCGAGGGAGAAATTTTGTAGCAAATTCCCCGTACTTTTCCTAGAGAGAGAGAGAGAGAGAGAGAGAGAGAGAGAGAGAGAGAGAGAGAGAGAGAGAGAGAGAGAGAGAGAGAGAGAG
>JANSTR010148631.1:0-11112 GCA_025434805.1 Antipathozoanthus remengesaui | reverse complement strand
CCGTTAATAACAATGCGTAACGTACGCGAAAACAACAAACAATCCATATAGAATTATAGGCTTAAAAGAGCGAAAAGACGCGCGCAACAAACACACGAGCCTCCAATGCAGCCGCCTCATTTTCTTCTCGCGCGGAGCTAGAGGCTCTTCTGCGAAATGGACCGTTTTCCGAGGCTCTGCGCGCGGAGGAAATGTCCATCATTCAATACGTTTTCTTTTATAAAAATAAATGATACACTGTATGCGCGGTTCACCATTGATCCGGCCCCACCTTTACACCCACAGTTAAGAGAATTACCGTCTTGAGTTTATGATTAAAACTGTGAAGCGGTTAGACATATTGAGCTGGGATAAATTATATACTTGCGACTGTAAATCGGATTACAATATTACGATGTCTATTAGGTTACTTTATTACAAAACAAAGTTAGTTTAAAAACACATAAGATACGATTAAAGTGTGATCGACTTTGAAAAGAAATTCTCACGTAACAACGAATGCCCACTTCCTCGTTTCTACATGATGAATTTAATATACCAGTACAGCTTGTCCGCTATATAAAACTTATTTTAAGAATGCCTCACCGACAAGCCACATGTCAAACAGACAAGATTATCGGTATTACATTTCTGCTACGTGATCATCTCAATGTAAAGTCTGCAATTGGTATTGAAAACGACTCAGAATGTAAGACAAACACACTGTTGAATCCAGTGAGTTACAGAGAAAAGTAAGTAAGTACTGCAGTGTCAAATGGCGCCGACGACTGAAACTTCAGTGAGTAATCAGATAGGTTAGATTAACTAACACGTTGATATTTTGTGTATTTCGCCGTGAGGGAGAAAAGTCCAGCTAACGTTTAATTTCGATCGCTAGCCATTCGTGGAGCCAGACACGAAACAAAGACGTAACCGAAACTTTTCAACTTTTGGTTAATCTATCCTATTCTTAGAAAACCTGGCTTCTTGTAAACTTGTCTATCGCTATCAGAGTTTAGCAAGGCTTGGTTATAAAAGCACGAAATATAGTGAATTAGTCGACAACATGTTTAGTCCCGGTCTCAAAGCCAAAAACTCCCGGAGAAGGGAAGTACTTCATGTGATACCGTCATCAAGCCGTCGGTTATAAGAAGCGAGAAGGTTACGACCCAAAGGGTACTGGCCTTTTCGTGATCAGAATGATACGATATATGAAAGGGTTGAACCAAAATGGGTACTGAAGGTGTTTCAAGTTCATCATTTTTCTAGAATTAGAGGTCTGCCACAGGGTTGGTTTCTCGTCACCATCAAGTGGAAGGGTTATGATAGAACACTCATATAAAAATTATATTAGTCAGTTTCATACATGTACAGTCGCTAACTGATTTTATTTCGAATAAATTTAACGAATCTATCAATCTTTTTCCCGCTTCTCTCACGTGATCTATATTGTCAATATTGTACTCTCTTTCACGTTTTGGCAACTTGCGTACATGAATGCATAACGAAAAGATTGATCACTGAGGAATACGACTAAGTCCACTTTCGGAGGCCTTGAAAGAGATCCACCGTTAATACATCCTCAAAGAAAAATAGCTTTCACGAAAATAGGCATTTTACTAAAGAAGTGTTATTGTATGTGTAGAAAAGGAGAACTACTTCAGTACTTGTCCATATGCATCTTCAACTTACCTTGTTCACTGGCAGTCTTCGGTTGCAATTTAAGATTTTCTCTTTGCGGCTTTAGGATACAAGTTTATAACATTCAAGGTTTATATCGAGTGATTCTCTTGCGCAGAGTGGTTTCTGTGGGAGCATGTCACTTCATATAGTGGAAAAACAGGAAATGGTTTCGGAAAACACATGTTAGGAAGTTCCTCATCAAATCTGGTCCTTCCGAAATTAACAGCCTCAAGAAATTGAATCGCAGGAATAACAATGTATCTCTATGGCATATAACAAAGGTCGTTAATTACACGAATGCGGTATCCATGTAAGATCGCTGTTTTTTTCGTCAGCCAAACATAATGACTTTGAGACTATTTGATCCGAATTAAAACGGATAGATAGTATAAACAAAGAAATTAATATATTAATGTTTTGGAAACCAAGAAATATGGGTTGCGTTGTCTTTTTGTTGCAGCTGTGTTTGTGGGTGTTATTCCCGAGATGTCAGTTAAGATCATTACCAAACAAACAGCGCTTCTCATTGACAGATCATTCTAAGATAATATATGCAATGAACTGTTGCTGTCACTTTGACAGGTTCGTCGAGTTCATAACAAGGTGGCTACTTATTAAAGTGCCAAATGAAAGGATACAGTGGCGTAACCAGAATCTGAAAGTTTTGTTGACCCGCGAGAGGTGAATCTGTTGGCACAACTCCCCCTCCCCCTCCCCTCTTCATTTTAATTTTGTTAAATGTTACAATTAGACGCCTTGGCCAAATGTTAAGCAATGGAGAAGTAGTCTGTCCCAGAGCAGGCGCTCCGGTTTGTTTTTACATGGCTCGAGACCGACCAAACGTGACTAGACTAGAACGTGACTTGACCAAACGTGACTCGACCCGGATCCCCTCTACCCGAACGTGACTTGACCGACGTGACTCGACCCGAACGTGACTCGACGTGAACGTGACTCGACTCGAACGTGACTCAACCCGAACGTGACTTGACCGCGCCAGTTATAGTCACGGGGGAATGGGGATCATGTTCAGTTTAGAGTCACGTTATAAAAATAAATCTGCAGGCTAGTGATAAGCCGGTTATCCGTCACATTTCAAACTTCCAACCCTCTTCACCTTTACCACGCCACTTTACGATAACAGTATGTATAAAAACAAGTTGTTGCTGCCGGAACGAAGACATCTGTATAGTCAAAGTGATCATTTTTACTTCCGTTTTCCATATATGGTAATTAAAAATGTCGAATAGGAAAGACTAATTGCGCAATTTTGATATTAGGTATGGTGAGATTCATGTCATGAGCAGAGTTATTTTTAGAAACAAAATTAAAAAATGCAGATTTTCACAAATTTCTTTTATATACAACTTAGGAGCCAACCATTGCACTCGCCGGCAGCATTTCACTTCTTAACGAGAATTACGACAGTTAAGAACAGCCGTATTCTTGTGAAGAATCATAAGTGATGACGTCAAAGCCAAAACAAATAGTAGAATCAGTGAATTTTAACAAAATTAAGCTAGCAATTTTGAAACCTTGTTTTATAACTGATCCTATTATTTTAAGCCGTTCCGGAATGCGAATGAACTAAATTGGCTTAAAAGATGTATCGAATTTTATTGACATTAAGTGAGCATCCGAGGGGTAACAAATTTCCTACTCTTAATTGAATTCTATTTCGCCGCGCACATATTAACTAAACCTTCCATTCAGGCCCCGTCCACACGGATACGATATTTTTGAATCCGCAATTTTTTCTTTCCGTATTCAAAAAAAATCTCCGTCACGTATGCGGATTCACTCTAGTACCCAGGACGTTTTTACGTTTTTCCAACATATTGTTTCATTGTTTGCTAAGAGACTGGACACCACCTTCTACGTCATCATATTCGAAAATATCCGGATTCGCCGTCCACACGGATTCGTTGCGTATTTATTTTTTTTCATTCTGGAGAGTGTATTAAATAACTTCCGGATTCGCTGCCGAATACGCCGTATCCGTGTGGACGAAAGCCGTATCCGGAAAGAAAAAGTTGCAGATTCAAAAAATTCGTATCCGTGTGGACCGGGCCTCAATGGATCCTCTCGGATACCCCGCCACTTTTGTTCTTGAATACCATCGGGAATATTCTACGCACACGATAAATGCGCATGAATTATTGATTGAAGTACGGAATATTCTACAGTTTTGCCGATCCTCTTCCAATAACTTAAGTACGGTTCAATATCACGAAAGGTTAATTTTCAAGAAGTCTAATGGAGTGATGCCAATGAGGCATCATCTTGTGAAGTTGGCGTTCTTATAATTAACAATTATTCCACGAACGCACGTTGGATGTGAGCTTTTACAAGTTTTAGATAGCGGACGAGGTGCGAAGCACGGAGTCGGCTATCATAAGCTCATATCCAACAAGCTTGAGTGGATTATTGTTTTATTAAATACAAACACTGCAAAAACATTTTATTTTCTACTGACTCAAGTTTTTGTCCATTTTGAGGGTCAGTTTCCATATTTGGACAAACTAACAAGGGATATATGATTTATACGGTGAGTAGAGAGCCAATCAGATTACCAGAAGTTCAATATCCCGCTTTGTTATTTAATAATTAGTCTTATTAATCAGTATATACAGAGGAAATGCAAGCTGGCTTTACATCACGCTCAGTATTGATTGTTGACGCGGTGATACGTTATGTAGGAAAATTCACTGCCTGACTCGGGTATTCCATGTTAAATTTCACGAGAAAAATAATATTGCACGAATGGCAAAGCGATTAGGGCAATAATATTTCGAGGTGAAAATAGTGTAGCAATTTAAAAATACAGCGACATTTGTAAAAGCGCAGCTACATTTAATAAAATGTGGCGATACGAGCCGTCTGAGGCTCCATGGAAACGTATCCATGCAATAACAACATTGTGTATGCTAGGTTTGAAATTTTAGATCTTTCTGTATGTTTTTATAAGAGTTTTCATGTCTTCGCGCGCTAGGAATTATGGGTAAATGTACCAGTCACATCTTTTTTTGCGGTCAATTGGAAGCGTGAGACACGTGGAACTGGCTTACCGCGCTGTACTTCACTTCCGCAGTAGTATCACAACAGATCGAGAATGTGACATTTGCTACAATCGTTATTTATTATAAAACCCTCTTCATAAATAAATATATAACACTATTCATCTGTAACAACCATAAATAAAGCGGATAATTGATGATGAACTTGGAATGCATGAAAGACATGAAACTGTGTGCAGTTGAAACTGTGTGTAGTGTGCGTGATCCTAAAATAAGAACCGCATTTGTGTTGACCTTTCATGAAAAAGCTGGCCACTTCAGAAAACCCTTTCAAAATGTTTGAGCATCCATGATGAACCCGTAAAATTATGGGATACATAACGGCCCTCAAGCGTGCCTCAGCAGGGAGTTAAGCAACGTAGGACGGGAACGTCAGCGAGAACGGCTGTTACATTTTTAAGTTCCCGGTTTGTTTTGCTTGTTCATAAAATTCCGTTTTATTCTTTAATGTTTGTCATGAAGGTCTGCGAATGGCAAAAATTAGAAGCCTTCACTTTTCAAGCCAAAAGAAGATCAGGTTAGTTTATATTTCGGCGTTCTCGTTCTCTGCAGAACACGAAAATTGAGCTTTTCACGTTCTTTTTTACAAGACGACGGTTGAAAAGCTGCCAGCTGATTGCATTCCAGTATGCGGTCATTGTATTTTGTAATTAAGTCCAGTAGGGGCCCAATTTGCTCCGCCCCCCCCCAAAAAAAATCTCCATTTTCGTCCTAGAAGGCTGTAGTGACAAATTGAATGCGTAGATCAAATGATACCTTGAGCCAATAAGGCAATATATGATATTTGTTTCCATATCGCCGTACACTTTTGGGGATATTCAAGATATAAAGTAACCATGCAACGTTTGATGCTTTCTATCTTCAAAGACACAGCAGCTACATCTCAATAAGCCTTCCTCCAAATGGGCCCCTACAACTCCGCCCCCCTTCCCCTACATAGCATAGGCCCCCACAGAAGTCATGTGTTTGGCCTGCTCCCTTCATTCTTCAAAATCGCTTGGCAGGTAGATTCATCAGTACTTGGATTCGAGTTATGTTCTGTTTTCCCAAACTACTCGGCAGTCGCTCTATCGACAAGTTTCGCACAGTCTCTGCACATATCCAATTTCCTGCACAACTCCAAGTCCTCGGGCCGCAAGGGAATGCTCTTTGGCTTAGCTGGCACAGTTGTTGCCTTCTCCACTCGTGACAGCCGGCTCGAATACGTCAGCTGAGTTACCAGAGACGGCAGTGACGCCCATGATGACATGCGCGCTGGGCTTTCGTCTTTGTTTCTTGGGTCTTGCATTCGGATCTTTTTATGGGCCTTTTCTGGTGTTTTCTTGGCAGGAGTAAGAATGGGAAACAGGGACGGCAGAGAGGACCAGGAACAAAGGCGACCTCTGTGACCTTTCCTGATCATCTTCGTAGAGGAGCCAGGTAGTGTTGTGGCGAGTCGAGTGTTGCTTTTTCTCTGATCCGACACCTAAACCAGATGTGTAACAAACGCATTTCAGCTCAGCTTGGAACAACCTGAAGTGGTTTGAGGTTAGAATTTGTCCGTGTCGTGTGGTCTCCGTAGGAAACCAAACTCTTTCTATTAAACAAAAAGCCAGTTATTTAGGCCGGAAAGACGACAGGACAGATCAATCGGGGATAGAAGCGGAATATTTCAAATTCGATATTCAATATCCAAACTAAATTTTCAATTATTCAAACTAAATTTATTCAAACTAAATTTTCAAATATTCAAACTAATTCAAAAGCGATATTCAATATACACTTAATGACTGCTCACGAGGGAAACATCTGTTTTGTTTCTCGAGAATCTCGATGTTTCCCGAGACGTAACATCGAAATTTCGCGGGAAACAAAACAGATGTGTCCCGAGCTTTTAACAAACACTTAAAAGTGTTTTGTTATATAGTATAAACACAATAAACCACAATTATTAAAACAAAACAAATTTCTCCACTCTCAAACGTGACAGCGCAACAGCAATGTTCACCGGCTGGTGAACAGTTTTCGAGATGTTGACCAGCCGGGTAACATGACATTTGATTTAAACTCATCCACGTGACCTCGATTTAGCCAATGAGAGCGCATTCGAGTCGAAAACGCACTAGTTTTATAATAATATTCAATATTTCGCTTCTACCCCCGATGATGAACAAAAAGCTGATATGTGTGTATTTCGCTGTGAGGGTGAAGAGTTTTAGCTGACTCTTCGAGTAGATCAAAAGAGACTAAACGATGTCTAGCTTTGGATAATAGTATCTACCAATATAGGCAAAGTACGTGTTCAAGGCAATGCTAGTAAGAAATTTGGACTTAGTTGATGGATTGGCCGTGGTTGAAAGACTTGTTCAGTTTCACCCAGCTGCCTTCGCAGCAGGGCAATATTTTGAGCAGCGAAGTCAGAGAGCAAGCATCGAGAAGGAAGTGGGGCACTACTAGCACATGTTCACCCTAATTTGTCATCATTCACAATCACTCCCCGTCCGTCCCGTTTCGCCGAAGAAAATTGACCTGTAACTTGGGGTGCGGAGGAGGCTAGATATAGGTGTCATCAACAGAGTGAGGCACACCCTAAGGTGTCATCAACAGGGTCAGGTACCCATCTAAGGTGTCATCAACAGGGTCAGGCAACCTCCCGGCCTAGGGCTATTTTGGGGAGACAGCTCGAAATGATACAGCAGAAGAGTGTGATATAAAACACCATTTTGCTAATGCAAATTTTTGCTAGATCCAGTCCCTGGAGGGAGCAAAAAGTTATTGCTCGGTCAAATTTTGGCTTGTTAATTCAGCATAAACTGATTGCATTCTCCCTCCAGGGACTGGATCAAGCAACAATTTGCATTAGCAAAATGGTGTATTCCTGAGTTTGTGCACGATTTTCACACATGATATAAATCTGATAATTCACTTAATCCTTGTTTTAATAATTCATTCAATCATAATTCATTGTTTCCCGAGAGTGACGGGTACTGCTGGTAGGGAAAGAAGATCATGCCAGGCGATCGTCACAGAGAGCAAGATCCTACTCTTTGAAAAATTCTGTGGAATTGAAAAGCATATTTCCAAATTTTACCTTGGTCGGTTTGTACGTAAAAACTCAAAACCTGGTTGAATCACGTGCGTAACGCATGCAGACTGCCTGTGTCTGGTTGTGAGTGAGTAATTATACATTTTAATATTTACCTTCAAACAGTTTCCAAAGTTCAACTCATCCTGCTTGAGAGATCCGACAGCAGTAAACACTTTCCTTGAGTTCTCGATAAGTTCATCTGCTCGCTTGAAAATATCTTCTTTGGTGAAATCCCACTGAAGTTTTACACCCTCTGGACTTGCCGCCATTTTGATTTGTGAGCCTTCAAGCAACCCTGTTTCGACTAGTTGATCAGTTGTACTTGTTTGCGACCATGCGCAAATGGAAACGTCGCCGCTCTTCCACGAAGGATCACGTGACCACAGAAGACGAACAAAACATGGCGACTACAAGTACGAAGGATGTAAAGGTTTCATCTTGCCCTACCGGCAAGTTATGTATCGGCAATTACATACTAGGACAGACTTTGGGAGTTGGCACATTTGGAAAAGTAAAATGTAAGTCCGTGTAGTCAAGAACTGTTTGCTTTTAGTTTTGTTCAAAATTGAGATGCTCGCATGAATGATCAGGTTCGTGATCTGCATTATTTGCATGGTGGACTTAAGTTGGTATGACTTTTTGCACGCAGTTATTTTCTCTTGCAATAGTAGTTTTAGGAGATGACGGAGTTGATACAACTCGTTTTTTTGCCTGATGATAGCAAAACAACCTGATTGGAGATACTGAGTCATACTGTAGCAAATTCTTTACTGGATCGAAGAGGTTGTATACTTATTGATATTTTAATTTAATTTTGTGTTGACTTTAGAATAAAATGAATATCAAAACATTTAAAATAAAACGTCATCCTTATACGTCTGACAACAAACTAAATTAATCCCCCTCAGCAAGGTATTCAATTCTATTCTAAGCTGATTGATCGAGAAAACTACGTATCCACTACTATTTACTTTTTCATTCATGAACGAGTTTATAGATTCAATGGAAAAACTATATTTTTTTGAAAAAGCCTAATCGCGCAGAGTGGCCATTGTTCCTGCGACATTTGGGGCCCAGTCCCAAAACTGGCTGCAGATCGAAATGGCCACAATAATTATTCAAGTAATGTAGATGAGTCAACTGTGATTGGTGGAATTAATCCCATGTGGGAATCAGATCCAGCTCATTACCTCTGAGGGGGGCATAACTAGAAAACAAAGCACTGGTTAAGCTATTGTTAACTCTCGCCGCAAACTTCACACTCTGCTCATGTAATCAACATTTTATTTTGGAACGTTATGGGTGATCTGTTCTAAAGAATATTTCACTGGCACTGCTTTAAGTTTGAGCAAAATGACATGGATAGCTTGCAATCTATACCCGGGCTGGCCATTGCACTAGACTGTGAACTGTCGATTGTGGAGAGCATAGTAGTAGTTGTGAACATGTTAAAACTTGATAAAAGTCCACAGCTGAGTCGATGAGCTCATGCATGAAAGTTTGTGGTCAAATTATTATACAGACAAATATGAGTAAAGTTTCTACTTTCATCTTTGATCCCTGCCGGCTTCAAGTCTTGGTATAAAATTCCTGACAAGATACTGGATTACCAGCACATTCTGTTACAACATGTTGTGGGTTGCTTAATGGCCTGGTTGAAAGTCCAATTTAACAGTTAAAATGTTAAATTGCAACTATTAAATGCTTTGACCCAACGGCTTGTTCTGAAAGTTCTGCACTGGGTTAAAACATGATTCTATAATTTGTGATCGGTGTAAAACATCGAACAGCCATACTAAATAAACTTGTGTCATTCGCGCGTAAGGTTGTTTCTTGAGTGACGCTTTGTTGTCATCGTTTAAGTTTGACTCCCCGGGTTAAAGTAAACCTCAGTCTATTAATCTTTTGTTCTTAACAAAGTGTCAAACAATATTAAGCTTCACTGCACATGTTGACTTTAGCTTTTAGATGCAGACATATACATGTAAATGAAAACTTAAAGGGCAGAGCTAAAGCTTCTTCCTATTTCTAGTTTGCAGTCAAACAAATTACAACTGAAAAGCTTGCATCACAATTTAGCTGAAGTGCGAGCCACTTCTGAATCATAGTTGAACTGATTTGATAACTTGCATAATAATTTATGCCAGTTAACGCCAGTGGAGTATACAGGACTTAAGCAATGAACTCGTTAAAAACGACTTGTTAAAAACACTCGGTTTTAAGCTGCATCCAACATTTTCCAAAAGGAGAAGTGCCCATTGAAAAAAATTGTGCTTCACAAATTTACATGGTGCATGAATCGGTTTTGGAAACTTCATGTTGTTCCAAGCTACTTTTTTATTGTTCATCGCTCGTTTTAATGGACAACTTCGATTTCTTTAGGATTTATTCAGATCAGTCACTCGTTTTCAGGCTGCAGCTGTTGTTAATTTCACAAATTATGCATAGGAATGCTTTAACAGGATTGGTTAAAACTTGACAGCTTCCTTGTTATTTTCAACTGGAGACAGAAGTGAGGTCATGCAACACCTCAATTTCAAAAGAGTGAAAAGGGTGTCTTGAATTGATGTTACTGAATGAAATACAGGTTTACGATGAAATATTTGCTAATACTCTCAAAAATGGATTGTTTTCATGCTGTACATGTCTGCTATATAAACACATGACTGTAAACAACACACAAGTCGAAGCAGATGTGTCTAGATGATCTCTAACTTTCCACAAAGATGAAATTTACATCTTAGTGCATACAGACTGGCTGCATTCTGTATTTTATTAAATATTCTTATAATAAAATTATGTCACTTGTACTTGTAGGTGCGGCTTAATTTTAGGGGCAAAATTGAAGGGCTTGACAATAGAATTTTTTCCAGAAATCTCGTTCACAGAAGCCATGACCTCGCATGGCAACCAGATAAAAGAATGGAAGTCTATGAAATTTATTTTCCGCGCATTTTGTTCAACCAATAAGATGCTTCCATTGACAATTCCCTTTGTCACGCATGTGTACCCAAAGCTGCTTTTCAATCAAAAATAAAGGCAAAAATTTCATCTCAAAATATGCACATGTACAAAAAAAAAACATTTAAATGGAAAAATGCTAAGAACTTTCTTTAGTTTCAATTTTCGGATGGATTTTTTTTTTCAATTTTCGAAAATCTGAGTTTGGCAGGTTCAAAAAATGGGAAATTAAATTGTTATGGCCTTAAGTCAAAATTAAAGGCTAGTTCATTTTTAAGTGTACAAAGTGTAGGTTTTGGGGTTTTTTGAAATCCTGAAAACCTTTTCATCTTTCTGTGTGATCTG
>JANSTR010148620.1:0-11112 GCA_025434805.1 Antipathozoanthus remengesaui | reverse complement strand
TCCGAAAAATATATATACGAAACGTAATATTTTGCTCAATTTAGTCCCCCTAGTAATTTTAGGAGAGCCCGGGACAAGAATGTTGAAAGTGCCAAAGAGGATGTTAACGACAGCGATATTATTTTAAGCACTCTGAATGCAACTACTTGTCCTCGGCAGAAGCTTGGATAAAAATATAATTGAATGTGTCGCCGTCAGGATTGTTTTTAATCGACCTGAAATCACATGCAATTCACTGAACTGAATTGAAGTACAGACATAACTGAGAAAGATAGAATTCTTAGCATGATTCGAGAACCAAGCGCACAACTACAACACTTTCTACCGGTCTATCAAGTGTCCATTCACTACATCAATTGTCGCAAGTTTTATCAATTTTGAGATTAGACAATGTCTGTTTGGGCGACCAATGAGAGCCCCGCTCTACAGCCGATTGTTAAAGTAACCAATCAAAGCGCAAGATACTAAATTTTAGTATTCAGTTGACACGCGATTTGGAGCGATTTGTTTTCCGTCTGACTGTTTTGCTTTGCTGGGGGCGAGTCTACTGGCTGTAGACGTGCCTTCCCTGGCCGCATATGGATATATGAAAGTTGCACTGTTAATTTTAAGCATCACAAGGCGAATCATTTGCTAATTTGATCAGGGCGGAAGAAAGAAAGGGCGGGGAAACAAGTTCATTGGAGTCTTGGGCGATATGTGATGCGCGGAGTACTGAGCCGAGAGCGCTCGACAGCAAGAAGATTGAAAATGGCAAGTCGTTGCTGTTTGGTTGTGTTCATCTGTACACAATTTAAAGGCTATAAATTGTGGAGATTAGGATTGTTTTTTGTCTAGTCATAGTAAATTCCTTTGAAATAAATCGAATATCTTCGGAATCCGTTGCTGTTTTGCTTGCGCGCTGTTACAAATTTGAAGATTATATTCACCCTACAGCAGCTCAAAGCTCAGTTTTTTAAATTGAAGCAGATATTCCATAGTCCTTATCTGTGCTCAATTTTGGTTTTGTACTTTTTTGTACTTTTTGAGTTGGAGACCAGAGACGAGTGCCATGTCTACCACATGTTTGGGCTGCTAATCTTCAGGCTTCGTCGGCGCTTGGTATGGAATTTACATCTTAACAGACAGTTCTTTTCTGGATAAAACTTTTTGCAATTGATAAGCGTTATATGCTGCTTCGCTGTGTCCAATTTTATTATGAAAATTAAAAAGTTTGGCATATTGACAGAAAAGATTCACTTGCAAGTCCGAGTCTGCAATCGCAAAACAAGATATACGAGCGCAGTTTCCAACTCCGAAGTCTGATATATAAAACTGGCAACTTGCTCGACTCGGGAGCGTGTCATCTCCGTGACCTCTCCGTCATTTGTTTTCCACCGTCACCAAGTTTCATCATCAGCAAAGTCACAGGTTTTCCTAAATCTGGACTACTGGAGCAGGCGACTCCGTTATGTTTTAATACTTCCAACTGAAAAAATCTTTGGGGGATTCCGCGCATCGCACGTTTCTGAGGGCACGCGCTCGTTTCCCCGCCCTTCCTTTCTTCCGCCCTGATTTGATACGCCACTTTGACGCCACATGGCGTCACAAGTTGTCATCGATTTCTGGAACCGCCATCTTGGATTTTTCATTAATGTCAAAAGTAGTTGTTGGAAAAGGTTCTTTTTTTTGCAAAATAACTTAACCTTAGTAAAATATGCAGCAAAAATGCAAAATAAATTGTATTTGATAAAAAATGGACAGAACAGTGCTCGGAATTTAGCTGCCATTGCAATGCCGTAATTATATTTAACAACTAAATTTGAGGAAAACTGCCCTAACAGGAGTACTGTAGACATAATTGTTTAGGAGTAATAAACGATCAAAGACAAGGGGGGCGTCAAACACCCCCTCTCCCCTCTGAATAGGGCTAATATTAACTATAAGGAATGTGCCAAAAACTCGTGTTTTAGTACCTTTAAGAGCTAGTGAAGTGTCTTTTCGATCATATTCCAGAATATAAGAACATAATTTTGGTATTATTTGGTATTAATGAGTGTGTACAGCTATACAAAACAACAGCTGAAACAAAGAAAAAAGAATAAGCATCAATCCACGTAAGGCTTAGAATAGCGCATTATTACTGAAATTGGAACCGCAGAGCTGGCATATGCATTCAGATTGACACTGAGCACGCAACGTTCCTATAACAGTAGGAGAAATGGGTAAAAAAAGCAGATATAGCAAATGTTGAAATGAGAAGAAAGTTGAAAACTTAATGCAATTAAAACGCAAAATGAAAAGGGGATATAAACTTTCTTTAATTAGTACATTTTCTTGATTTACAATTGTTTTTTCGAATTTAAGAGGCAGTTATTGTAATCATGTGAAAGGTCCCTATTGAACAGTAAGATTAGTTATTATAATAATTACAATTTCTTCAAATCTGATTGGCCCATTCTGAACTCGATTTTCCGCTAATTAGCTTGGAAAACTATCCGATAACAAAACTCTGTTATCGGCTACCTGTTATCGGGACAGTTGAACGAACTAATCACAATCCGGCTTCAGGATTTCTGACCATATCAGCAACAAGTAGTGATGGACTCCACTCATTGCCATTACCATTACAAATGTTATGGAAATTAGTAAAATGTGTTTTTCTAACTGCAAATATTTCGTCTTTCAGTTTAGTTTTCAGAAATTGTAATTATTATAATAAATTGGTAATAGGCCTTTATGTTCATCCAACTCCGTCTGTTATCATTACTTGTGATTAAACAAATTGGATTCGCTCTTCGCGTTCATCCAATTTTTTAATCACGCGTAATGATAACAGACCGAATTACACTCCACTCAGTCCTATTACCATTACATATAATCTAAACATTATGTGAATGTTAAAATGTAGAAATGACAGCTTACAGGAAACCTGCAGTAAAAAATACATTACCGGCCAAATGAAAGACCTTGCTTCATTTTAGGGCTGAAAACCGTCGCATAAACGAGAACGGAATAAAAACTTTTCGGTTTTTTCCCGGTATTTTGTCGATGGATGCCGTCATCTTGAAGTTTGACGTCACTGCGCACGGGACGGGACTTCCCGCGTGTTTTATTGTGGTCTTAGCAACCTGGCCTGGGCGAGTTGCACTCGCAATCATATTAAAACGGTGCATGGGAAACGTTTTTCTTTCGCTATGCTGTGAGCCCTTCCAGTTTCAAGCCGAAATACTCGACAGATCAAGATCGTTCTTCTTCAGAGGACGAACGTGTAGCCCACGCAAGTTCCCGTCCCGAGCGTAGTGACGTCAAAATTCAAGATGGCGGCTTCCATCAACAAAATACCAAACGTTTTTGTTCGGTTCTCATTTAAGCGACGGTTTTGAGCTCTGAAATTTCACACAAGTGCAAGTTTAAATACAGCAAGGTCTTTTATTTGGCCCGTAATATATTTTTCACTGCAGGTTTCCTTTAAAGTTTAGAATACCCAAAGGTTTTCGAATGTCATCTTCAGGTGTATGAAAAGTGAGAAATCATATTTGTGTAATTTAATAACGTATTTAAACTATTTTTTTCCTCTTCTAGCAGGACTTGGCATGTTTGATCTCATAACATGGTCCGATAAACTGTAGAAGGCTTAAAGAAACTAAAAGTATCAACTCAGCGACCAATTATTTGCGAGGTATTCACTTTTTCGTTCTCAAAAGATTGTTTTCAGGTGCAGGCTAAATATTTTTTCCCGATGATTGTAGGCTAAAAATAAGCTTCTTATTAAATATCTTTAAATTGTGGAGTGTAACATTCCGTTTCGCATGCAGTGTATTGAGATACATGTTGTTCTGGATTTTGGGGGAGAACTTACAGTTCATTTAGCGAAGGCACTGATTGGAATCATAACATTTAATTTTGTTACACATGTGAGTAATCTTTCTTGACATGTTTGACTTTCCATTCATAACTCTGTGATAATATGAATATATATGAACATAAATTTGTGATTGTACTAAAAACCGTTGTATATAAAATATAATTTCAGAAAAATCTTCAGATGAATATAAAAATCTAAAGAAGAATTTGATGCAAAATGTACAACAAACGATTAAAAAATTTTCAAATCCAATATATAGTGTCAGTGCAATCTTGTAAAAATATTCTCCGTTTCATGATTACATATCCTTTACCTAAAGTCTTAACTGTTGGAGAAAGTAGCTTGTTGAATTTTTCATTCAAGATATGCTCAAATTGTTTTGAATTATATATAAGCGACTCACTCGTGATAAACTCCATACACTACAGCGACGGCATACATGTCGGGTCCTTCGTAAACTGCATCAACCCAATTATCATGTTTCTCGTCCCACACAAACCGACTTGCTACTCGAACGGCTTGGCCTTTCTTCTCTCCAATATTCACCACACAAACAATCTTGTAGCGACGAAATCCGAGTAGTTTCACTCTTTCACAAATCGTGTGTGACAACGACTTGCAAAAGTTCCGACATCTTGCCGCCTCATATTTTTCATCCCTTAGAGATGACTCCAGTGTTTCCTCCAAGATCTCTTTAACTTCGTTGACGTTAAATCGTTTGTCAGGTTCCATTTTGTAAGTGTTTTCGTAGCGTACTTTCTGTGGAATCATGTTTCCGTGGCTTGGGATGATGCTCGGTACAGAAACCATACTCGATCCTCGGTCTCGCTGAATAGGAAAACCAACTTCAAACAAACTGCCTCGTCTGGTCTTATGTTGTGGCATTGTGACTCTCTCACGGCTTCCCTCCGCCATACGTTAAGCTGTCAGAATACCGCTCAATGGAATATAATAGTTTTGTACAAATTCAAAGCCAGAAATCGTTAAACTCAACAGCTTCAGATTGGCAAGAACCAGCAGTTGGATATGGCTATGACATCATCGTCTATCCCATGATGCATTGGCAACATCCAGTCATTAATATACTTCAATCCACTTGTATTTGGAGTTAGATGACCTGAGAAAAAAAAGAATGATTGTTTTCGAGTTATTCTTTTATATATTTTTTTAACAAACTGACAACAGTTGTCTTATTAAAAGGTTATATTGCAAATGGGAGTTGTGTTTGTTAGTGGACAAACAGGGATTAAAATGCTGTTGTTGTTACTCAAAACAACCAATTGTCATGATGCGCTTTTTTAATATCTATAGCTGTTTTTCGGTACTCAGTAATATATCAAGGACCTGTTTCTTGTTGTAATTATTGTAACTGTATACAATGCACCGTTTTAGATATTAGAAGGGCGGACCAATTTCGTTTTGGTTTTCATTTAATCTATAACAACTTCATGCGTTGGCCAAAACTGGCCTTTTTGTAAACAGCCTCCGGCACGGATATGCAAACCGTGAAAATTACACAACTCTAGCTACTGCGCTGAACAAAGGTATAAATGTGAAGCTATGTGGTGTTCTTTCTAATTTTAAAAGTTCTAGTAACCCGGGATATTGTTAGAGCCGAATTCCCGGTATAACGATCGATATTGTCGGAAAACCTCTAAAAAGTATCGTTACACCGGGTAAATGCTGATTGATAATCGCCTTTTTACTTCACGTTATCTAATAAATTTGTAATCTTGACTCAGAAATACAAGAGAACATGTTTTCCTGAACGAGGCTAGTCAGGCCAATTTGAATGCAGACAAAAGAATATTTTATTAACCGCCATTTACGAAAGAGGTCTGTTGGGTGTCTAGATTTACAGTACAGTTTGTCCTGGGCCACATAATACTAAAACACGCTAAAATAACCTGTATTAAATAATACTTGTAAAAAAATAAACACTAGCTATGAATATTATACTACATATAAACTTACAAAACGTTACCAATAGTTGCTAATACTTTGATATGTGGGAAAATAGTCATTTGCACATACTACGCTAGTAACACTCATTTAATTTGCTAAAAATATTCTCCAGCTATGATTTGCAGGACTGTGCAAGTATGGAAGGAGTTCTTGTACTTACATGTAAAGAGCTCCTGTCCTGAGTAGCTGAGAAAGACGTCCGCTTACCAGAGTTAGCACTGACCTGCTTACTGTAAAGAGCTTAACAACTTTTCACTGAAAGATCTCAATTCTGTACATTGTGAACTATATGTTTTAAAAAGGCGTAGTAACCTCGGCTAGTAACATAACTTAGAGTTAAAATATGCAGTAACTTAAAAGGCAAGAAAAACTATACGAGATAATAATTAATTGGTATTCATCCGAGCTTCAAAAATAACGATTAAAGGTGAGGGAGAAGCTTTGCTGTCAGCATCTAAAACTAACCTAGTGGCAGCCCTTCTTTTACCTCTTGCGAAAATGAACTGAAAAAAACTAAACATCCTTGTTCCCACTTATAATAAAATGAACTAAGAGTTACAGGAACAATTTTCCAAGCAGTTAGGTCGAAAGATTCTCCGATCAAGTACTAACCCTTGAAACGTCAGCTTTCTTCAAATTCTTATACCCTCCCTGCCGACGCAGTCTATAGTGTTTTTAAAAGTTAACTATTTACAAGTATTTGTTCAACTTTTATTACTTGTCTCCTGTATGCCTGTTTGTCTCCTTGTTAAGTCTGGATTAATTTTGACTTCTGTCCATTAACTTACCTAATTACAGAGAACAAGTCCCACCCCGCCCCACTCCCTCGAGTAATAAAAGGAAGTCTCTGTGTATCTCAACAAACAGACATACAGGAGAAACGTAAGTAGAACAAGGATGTTTAACTTTTTCATTTTAATAAGTAATAGCTCAAACAGTTATTTCCCATAGAAACTAATATACTATACCAATATACTATACTAACTCAGAGCTTGGGCCACCTGTGATAATAAGGGAACCCAATATGGTCGACTGTCTGTAGATATATCTCCTTTAGAAGATTATACAAAATCTGCAGTTGTTTACACTTCAAGATAAAAAGGAACTACAAACTGTCGGTATCATGTTTCTGCTGATTTTACTTCTTTGTATAAACAAAAGGTCAATAAAACTGCACTCAAGGCTGTTGGAGATTTAATATAAAATGCAAGCGAAAACATGCTGACTCAATAATATTGAACAGGTATAATCTTTATCAACTGTACGTCTTCTTTCAGCATGGGATTCGAAAACAAAGGGCAAGGAACTAACAGAGTCACTAACGCAAGGCCATCCCATTCAGATTTTTATAGCTTTTTCGTCGATTGAATCCTGAAACCACGCAAACATGAATTCGCTACATGGCGTCAAATACGTCAAATACGGATCCATTTCAACTTATTTGGTTGAACACATTTGTAACAGATACTAAGCATCTTGGAGTTGTGAAACTAAAGATTTCAGGCTCGTATTGCTGGCGACCGATGCGCATGTATGTGTTCAATTTGTTGTCAAATTCTCGTCTCCATAACTAATATACTTTATAACTGAGTTTGTTGTTAACAACCAGGACAAATATATAAAGTAGAGTTTTAACGTTTGTACATGTAAATGGCGGTCATTCAACAGTTTATCATTAAAAGTAATAAAGAAACTGATCGCTTAGACGTCATACGGCAGCATTGTCAATTGTTTTGAATGGACTGAGATATTAAGTACACTTATTAATCAATAATTTCTGTATTCTAAACCTTTATTGGGCTTATATTGAGTAAGACTGTAAGTTGCTCAGTCGTGATCACGTTTCAGTCGAATTCGAAAGCAATGTCATTTCAAGTATAATTTGACGCAAAGTATATGAGTGCCAGCGCATATAATGATCTATGATGACTAATTTACTTGCCTCGGATGGTACAATGTCTTCTTGGGCAATATCAATATGTGGTAAGCGTCTGGGCCTGGCACCCCAGTCTGTGTGAAACTCGGTATTGCTTTTTGCTGATTCGTTTAACTTCTGTTCACAGTCGCGAGCGTTGAAGTCGGGACGAGACCACAGGAAACCCAAGCTTTAAAAATATGATGTGTCCTTTTTAGTGCTGTTTTGGTCATGTCCCTTTTTTTAAGAAACAACACTCAGAGTTTACAAATTGTCTGTTTTGTAAATGTTTTTGAAAAATTTCACTATTCAAATCAACATATAAGGATTTAACCTGAGAAAAGTGTCCTACAGTACGTCTCAAGGGCACGAAATTTATTTATGTTTATCATATCCTAATCTGGCACGTCGTGTGGTAAAGCAACGCTGATTTTGCCGTTTAATAATTTAACATTTTGTGACTGACTCGATCGGTTAGTTGCTGGTGCCTTCAGTTCAGTGTTTCAGTTCGCCCTCTCAGCTCCAAAAGGGCGATGCTTTCGCTCAAACTAACTCCGACACTTTCAACAAAAAGCATTTTGCAGGCGTCACTTTGCCTGAGTACAAACCGCAAGAGGAATGGGGAGAGGGGAGGGAAAAGAACGCCTGCCGGCAGACTGGGGTTGGTTGAAGTTTATTTTTGAAATGTGCGGCCTCTGGAAGCCGCGTATTTCTATTGGTTGAAATTAGTTAACTGCCCCAACTTGCGTGTTCATTGGTCTATCTTTATAACTTATGCAAAATTATTCTAGAATATTCGAAGCGTCCTATCGCGCACAAACATGCAAGGAAACTATGTGCGATGGATTCGTTGGTAGAAAAATTAACTTCATTGAAATTACTGTAAATGTTAAGAGCGAGCAGGAGGAGACGGTGAAAGAACACTACTTTGGAAGAGATGTTTTAGCTGTGTTACCAACAGGATTAGGTAAAAGCAGAATTTATCAGGCATTTTCACGACTGAATATGCAAGAAGTCGCAAGATGGCGCAACTTGAACAGTATCATCAAAGACCAGATAGCTGACTTGAGCTCACGAGGGCATCGAGTTGCACGATTGAAGAACTGCAGAACAATGATGTGCAAATTTTGATTGTTTCTGCAGAAGTAGCGTTGCGTTCGGTTTCGGTCGCTCTTTTACACAAGCGCCAACTGCTCCACACAGTCATTTTAATTTTAGTTGAAGCAGCATTAGTGTCTATCAGAAGCCGTCCTAGGTTTCTTAAGGAGACACCTTTCGTGTTAACGCGCTACATATGCATGTCTGTCTGTTCATGATATATTTTAATAATTCAATTTTGAACCCATGCGAATCTGAAAATCGCGTCGCAACTAATTTAGCTGTCGTTTGTTATCAGTCATGTTTTTCCACCTTCAACAAATAGGAGAGGCAACACATCGGAAATCATTGCAAATCTAGTATTATTTATTACAAAATTTACTTCAAGTACAACACCGGTCTATTTTGGATTGACATACATAGCGCTATTCGCTTGTATTTGACTCCCGGATTTGACTACCCGTCCGTCATTCCCATCAATTGGTCAGTTAAGTGTAGACATTATGTTTAAAAGCTTGCCATTCTTTGCAGTAACGTCTTAAAAACATGTTACACGTGCTTTAAAACTGCCAAGGGCCTATTGAAATGGAGGGAAGGCAAGATTTTCGAGAAGAGGGCTTATCTGGCGGCTTCATGGGGTAAACCTTCAAGTACAGTTAGGCAACATTTTGTATGCTGAAGCAAAATGCTCAGTGGTCACTACACAGTGCACTCCCTCTTTAACTGCAGCTATTGAAGATTCGCCCGATCCAGCTGATTTATCAATTTTAAGTGGAATATTGGACTTTTTGTGAGTCAGGCTCGGAGATAGCCTGCGTTAGCAAGCGTTTCCGTGGAGCAAAACAGCGAAACGAGATCGAGAGAGTCTGAGGTGCGAGCAAAAACTAGAGAGAGGGGGAGAGGAGGGACTTCCTTTCCCCTCCCCCCTCTCTCTAATTTTTGCTCGCGCCTCAGACTCTCCTTGCTTTGCTCCACGGCCGAAACACTTGCTGCGCAGGCTAGCTCAGAGAAGACAACTCTCGATAGTTTTTTGCACATAAATGCAGTTAGGGCAATGCGATCAATTCCACAATTCAGGAAAAATACCTACTTCCCATATAAAGACACCGTCAACACGACAATCAACACAAAATTTATTGCAGCTAAACTTTTGATCAACCTTTAAAATAACGTCACAAGTCTGTTAAGAGTCGTTTCTGAAAAGTTCTCTTTACGACATCGCATCAGATCCGTGGTCAGTTCCAAGCAAATTAAAATTTGTTGTTCAATTAAAAGAAAAAATTATGAATTTGCAAAAATGTAACATCAACGAACCTAATAATAAAAAAAATCACGCACTTGGCTCTTCCTGTCATTGGAGCCCAGTCCCTTTAGTTCCAGTCCACTTCTGACACACATCTCAATACCAACTATAAAATACAGTCAAACCCACAAAAAACCGCCATTCAAAGTTTAGATTCGCCTTCCTTCACGCACAGAGCCAGATCTGAAACGTCACAACAAGAAATATTATTATATGAAGAAATGTTTTTTTATAATTATAACAAAACAAATGTCAAAATGAAGGATAGGACTCATAAGACTTAATGTAAGTAAACAAAATGTCAAAAATCTCGTGAGAATGTGACCTGGTTCCATCATTAATACAACTGGTGCCAGTTCATCAGGCTTGTCTTACCTTTCTCGCAGGTCTTGCTGTGATGTACCACCACTGGTAGCAAGTGTTCCTCTGGAACCTGGCAGGTGAAAATCACAAGATGGGTTTTATGAGCTTGTGTAAATTTGTAAGAAGTTTTGGTTGACTGATAATTGGGACCGGGCAGAGATGGGAAGTCATTAAAGGTGCGTTTCATTTTGGGTGGAATAAAAGAGGGTTGGAAGTAAGCGGGCCAATCGTATATCTTCACTTATGTAAGTCCTGGCAGTAAGTATACTATAACAAGGCTTTCCATATTATCATAAATTGTAACCCTGCATGCGCATGCGCAGGAGCATAACATATTTTCAAAAATTGCATAACCAGCAAATAGGGGCACTGCCATTGGTATATATTAAGTTACCATTACAGACACAATCTATCATAACCTGGTGGTACGTAGTAATCTATTTCAAACAAAACAATCTTAATTCAAATGTGACAAATTAATCAATACAACTTGAACATTCATTGGTGGGATACGGGGGTGGGGGAGGGCATTCATGTATCATAGAAGAACTTATGGGCGGGGCTTTATTAATGCGAGTAGTGGTACTTCGTATGAGTAGGAACCTTACGAAGGGGGGGGGG
>JANSTR010148609.1:0-11116 GCA_025434805.1 Antipathozoanthus remengesaui | reverse complement strand
GTCTGATTAACGGCATCACCATCCAATAGGTTTTGTTCATAATACGGTCTGAGGATTAACGGCACTACCATCCAATAGGCCTTATTGATAATACGGTCTGATTAACGGCATCACCATCCAATAGGTTTTGTTCATAATACGGTCTGAGGATTAACGGCACTACCATCCAATATACGGTCTGACGATTAATGGCGGCTTTATTCATCATACAGTCCGAGGATTAACGTCGGCACTATCATCCAACACATCCGCCCCCTCCCCCCCCCCCTCTCCCCCTTAACGTTCTTACTACTCATCCTAGAGTGATGAATTATTGCACAAATGATAATCACCATGAGCACTACTCAATTTTGGAGTTAGGTAAGGCTAATTAAGTACTGATGATATCACAATGACGTCATCGAAGATGTTTGATTGATATTTTTTGTTATATTTAGTACAAAACGCAGATATTTAATAACAACATGAAAAATGTTTTAACTTTAGTAGCAATATCCTTTTACTTAGGAGATTTAATAATCAAGAATTTTTTGACGTATTGATGACGTCATACATAACATGTTTCTTTTATGTTACTAGATAGCTACCGCAACAGTGAATAAAGCTACTCTATATGGATCTGAATTAAATATCTGAAAAATATGTGAATAACTGTACACGATGGTTGAAAAGAACAGTAAAAAAAACGAAATTTTGAAAAAAAATGAAAAATTTCCCACAAGGTATTGTTTGAACAATGATTGGCATGTTTGCTGCAAATCATGAAAAACAAACATTGGACTGTTTTTGATTTGTATACACTTCCAAAATTGTCATTGCATTGTACACACGCATCTTTATAAACAAGATAATAATGCAAAAAGCGGCCTTTGAAATTGTGGTTACCACGGCAACAGTATATATTGCATCACAACGAAACATATATCGAAAGATTTCAATAAAAATTAAGGAAAAGTCATGAAACTTCAACTTCTTACTGCAAAGCATTCTAAAGTTATTCACAAAAATATACCTGGTGGGGAGGACACCAATACCATCCAATACAACCGATAGGTCTTGTTCATGATCAACGTCACCGGCACCATGTCTAACATTCAAACTGTACAGCCGCGAATTCTATTTTAATGCATGAACAGAAGCCTAAGTTTAACGAATACAGCATTTGTTTTGTGAAACCAGAGACATTGTGGGCCAAATGGTGTCAATTGTGTGACAGGACGAGCGTGATGCCGCTCCTCTCAAAAACTTCTTCAATGCACAATCGGGTGAAATGCACGACAAGGGAAAACGCCAATGTATTAACGCTGTGGGGGCACTCGATCTAAGCCAAGGGACAAACCGAATTTCTGAAGTTGGTCCTGAATAGGTCTGCTGCGATGCAATTATATTTCTCCCAGAAGTACTCCTTGCCAAACTATCACTATCGAATCCTGCAAATGACAAGGCCGGAAACGAGACGACAATAGTGCGACATACATTGAGTACATATTCAACAAATCGCTTTGTCCGCGAACGTGACTGTATTCCTGTATACGGATGTATCAGGTCCATTCAGTGCTGGTCAGGTTACCGGTCCGCCTATCCGCGCCATTGGATAATTTTAAAAACAATAGTGCAGACATTTAATATGCGCGAAAACAGAGCAGAACTTTCTAAAATCCAGTAGCATTAAATAAAGGCATATTTTAAAAAAGTTTTAAAGGTTTTGTCTTTTGAACTTGTATCACCTTGGTGCTATTCAACAGATGAAAATGAAGGACTGAAGTCACGGCCTTTGCCATAAAAAATCTTTAGTTGTCTGGAAAACTAGTCATAGGAAAATAAAATCCTTAATCGTCTCGGTCTCAACTAGTAAAGAATCGTTTCGCAATTCACCAAATACTGCAGCGTCAGTAGTTATCGGCAAGACGGAAAACAACCACTGGACGAACCGTAAGACCACTGTTCACTAAAAGCCTTAATTTCGATCATCTCTCTCTTCACCAAGAAAAGTTTATTTTGCCTGCATTGCAGACGGTGTGTCAGCGGTCACTTTCAGAAATACAGTAATACGATACTGGCGAGTTAGGTGTTCGATGATGAGTATCTTTAGGGTCGTTCTAGAATCCTCTAAGATCACGGACATCGCAAAACCTGTTTAAAAGATTTTCCTCTCGTGCTGGATCGGAATGAACAACATGATAAAAGAATTTTAAAACAATGAAACTAGGGTGGTCGCGTCTCCCTCATAACGACTCGTTCTCCTCAACCAATCATGTGTCAACCTGTCACATCGCTGATATATTATATTAGTCACATTAGGGAGTATCGATTGACAAATGGAAGCTACATTTGAAAAAACGGGCCGGAACAAGCGTTGTAACTGGCAAACTGTTCGTTTCACTGGTAACAGAACAAATAAATTCTTCGATTGCTCAAGACGATTGTTTTCTCACGTAAACGTTCAAATGACCATGTGCCTGCTATATCCCGCATTTCTTCAATTATGTGCTGGCTCAACATAAGACACATAATTCAGTCTATCAATCTTTAGAATACTTTGAACGAAAGCAAGCTAATCATTATCAACGTGAACTATCACAGGCAATGGGAATCTTGTTAACTTGTATGACAAATAATCTTATGAACACACATGCTAAAAGATTCGGACCATTAGTCACTAGACACTACCTTCAATTGATCTACTTTCCACCAAGTAAACCGAGTTGTTGTGTTGATATTATAATACTTTATAGTATAAATACTGTTCAAGGTTAGATATTAACCTGATTAAAGAAACTACATAACAGATATTAAAATTTGAAAAGCATACCTCAACACTGCTTGGTGACTGAAACATCAACACGCCGTAAGTGTTGAACTGAGCTAGGAGTTGTACTAGTTCTGTTTGAGAACTTGCATTTTGAACCTAATCAGGCTAAAGCAGTGACTTCAAACGCTTCTCTAAACAATCACCTCTTAAAGTAATTAATCACCGTGATGGTACAAGACAATTTAAAGCATGGCATACGATAAACTTTTCCTTCATTTATGGTTCAGATATTCCGTGGTCTTGTCACGAAACTGGCGTCCTCCATTATTGATGTATAAACGATGACACACCAATGGCCAACCATTTGAGTGTTCCTTTGATCACGTGCTAGAACCACTGCCGAATCAAACAATAGCGACAGACGTGAAAGGACTTCTTTATGTGACCTCTGTTTACAACGCAGGTGTTAATCCCATGGGACAAATTATAATGACAAAATAACGCATAAATTAAGCGTACCGTGTGCAAAAACATGGCGCCGTGGCAGGATTTGTCATTTGGTCGTACAACCAAAGAATTTGCATTCAGAGGGCACAAATACTTCCAAGTTATTCAAATATAAATCAATCGGTTAAATTCTACAAAGACTGGGGCTGTTTCAATAACTTATCTTCGATCATTTGGAGAAAATATCTCTCTTTGTTCAGCAAAGCGGTAAGCACCACCACAAAAGCCAATGGCAGGCGACGAACGCAACAAGTATGCTTAGTTTTCTCACTAAATCTTGCCATTTTATTCCGCTTCGCGTTGTTAAAGTTGATTAGTTTATCGATTAACTCTATTCAAAGAACAGAATGCGACTTTACACAACGTAACACTCAAAGAATTCGCGCAACAGTGACTGTTTTAAGAGCTTTGCCCTGTCGGCATTTTGAAAATTTCTGTCACTCTAAACAACACATTGCTGACAATATCTTGTTAATACTAGGCACTGTTTGTACCACTATATGAAAATACGCCATATACATTTAGCCTTCTCTTTTGCTCTTGGCAAAGCTGTAAGTTGTACGATATATCTTGACCTTCAAACTCACCGTCGTTCACTTCAAACCCAACCATAATGGACATTGACATTTGTGTCAAAACGGCAAACTGAAAGCAAAGACTTTATAGTTGCTCCACAACTCGCTGTAAGTTTAAATAATGGGGTAATAATCCGGTTACCTGTAATGACGAAACTTTCATAAAACTTCCATTTTGAAAATGTATGTAACGATGTTTTTCCTCTGCAACTCCTCCTCCTACCTTGTACAAGCTCGAGATGACAAGCATACTCCGAACCTGATTGAGGCGTGCATAAGGCGTGCGAAGATTGAAGTGGCGGCGTCACAGATTCTAAAAATAGAATGAAAGAGACAGGTCACATGACCTTCACAACCTCTTCATTGTTGTGAGCCGACCAATCAGATGTTTGCACGTACCAGGACGACAGGGCGTCAACCCTGTTTTTTTGCCACTTTCTGTCTTTTTTCTATGATCATTACTTGACTAATCAGTAATCTAGTTGGCCGTGCAGGCAGTGCAGCTTGCCCATAATTATAAATAATAAACGTTTTTCTTTTAATTTGATGATTTTGTTGGAGTTTTTCACCCAATTAAGAATAAAACTACTTAGTAAAATACTGATTCAGTTTGATTTTGTATTTGAATTGGTCAGAACAAATTTTTGTCAAGACTTAACTCAAACTTGCCTTCAACAGCTGTAATTATAGTCTTGTTGTTTTATAATCATTCTAAATACTTAGCTTGTTGCGGAAAATCTTCTTAAACTTATGAGCTATCACACTTTATCATACTGAAACATACGTTGCTGAATACAACATTCCCAAATGTAGTTTCGAACAGATTTAATGAGGAATAAACTTTTATTTTATTAAGGATGTTTATTCGTTCTTTTCTCACTGACTGATAAACCTCGCTTCTTATTGGTTAACAAATAGAGCCAGGCTGTGTGCCGACTATCGAGTCGAAAAGCGTATTTTTACGTGTTTACTGAAAATTACTCTGTCCACTCGATTTGTCCGTCAACATGGTCAACTTTACCACTTTAAGTATTAAAAAGTTACCGATAAAAGCTTAAAATGACTGAATGCAAGGCCCTTTACGTGAGACTATTGTGAATGAGATATTGCACTTTAATACAGTTACACAGATCGGGTAAAGCGATACGAAAGATCGAAGGTAAAGCATTTCTCCACAGAGGAATAGCCTATATTAACCATGTATTTGTTTTTTCGAAATAAGTACATTTATTTCCCAAACGCGTAAGTCTGCTGCAAGCAACATGTTCATGGTAGGTTACAGACCTGAGTTTTCAGCCAATCAGAACGCAAGCAATTAGTTGCGAACCGCAGAAAATCAGGGTTGACATATAATAACTACATTTAGATACATTTTTATTCATACTTAACATTCAAAATGCATATTTAAAATTCTTGTTTATACACTGGCACAGACGATGCTTTGGTATAAGTTATCGAAGAATGATTTGAGCGTGCAGCATCGAGCATATCTTGCGCTAATTCAGTTTGTGAACATGCTGGTGAAATCAATATTCATTCGTCTATGGATAAAGTTTAAACGACCAGTCAAAAGCCGAAAAGGTGATGATTTTACAACGTAAGGTGCAAAGATTGATGATGTGGCGGTTGTTTTTCGACAGCTTTGGAGCCATTGTGTCTGACCATTTTTTGGCTGAAGCCCAAAATCCCCCAGGGGCTCACCCTGTTTCTGTTTTCGATCGTCATCTAAGAGAGTTTTCATTTCAAGTCAACGTAAAGAACAAGACCTTTAGACCTGTCATCGTTCATCAAAACCTGTTGGATAACTGGTTCATACTAGTATATCATATTATATCAGTAATTCACTCAGTGGTATCCAGTTGGTTACAACTTTTAAATTATACATACAAAACATACCCGTTTGAATGTTAACCGCATAAATAAGAAGTAGAAGAATATATCCGAAAAATTTTTTTTCTTCTTCGCAACCATATAGTTTTATAGTGAAGTATGAAAATTTGACACACTCTATGGTTTTCTCCAGACAAAATATTGACACGTAATTCGTGAAAAGGCACTATAATTAAAAGTACGAATATCTCTGTAAAAAAACTTATTGGTTATATGGGTTATCAAGTAATTATCATCCGTACATCAAAAATACAAACACAACAGGACCAACAGTATTTACATTGCCCAATATTTTGGTTTGAAATTCGAGCCCTTCGGCGGCAGAATCGTTTTATTGAGTTTAGACGTTTAAACTGCAGCACCATAACATATTTAGTCATTTTGGTTTTATTTTGATACTTCTTCACTTACATGTTTCATTTCTTGCAGTACGGATAAAATATAAAGCAGTTACAGAAATTATTTTAATTACGTGATGTCGTTTTTAAGGTTCCCTGTCCGTGGTTGGCTTTGTCTTCTAGTACAGCTGCATGAAGGTCAGAAATTCATCATTTTAGGAAGTTCAGAAGAACCTGATTGTAAACGGCACTGGGATCAGAATCAGATTTAAGGTAAATTAGTTAGAATGATTTTAAAAGGATCTGGTTTTCCCGTTTTTCTACCAACAATCGTACTAAACCGGCGTTCTCATTTTGATTGGGTCTAAAATGCGTTATTTCACCTTTTGAATTTTCATAAAATTCCGAAAGAACTTTTGGCCATAGTAAAGCGATAACGCCAGAGTACAGTCCGAAGGTTCTGTGGATACTACCACTTTAGTTTAGCTTATAAACTGATCACTTGTCTTTAGCTTATAATAAACAATCAAAAGTATAGTTTGTAGCAATTGTACTGAAGTAATTCAATGCTGGTTCAGAAGTGGGTTAATTGAAATACAGTATGAAAATTGTACCCTGCTTGAAGCTCACGGATGAGTGAACTGGCACACCTTCGTAGTTTTGAATTCTTAAAAAGCAAGTAAATATAAGAAGACAAAACAAAAGAAGTCAAAACAATAGACATGTTGGCCTTTACAAATGAAGGTTATTTTTTATTTGCAAATTAGCAATAGTATTTCGCAAGCGGCAGTTGATATACCTATGTGATCAAAGAACCCGCATGCCGCAACAGAACCGATTTTACACCCCTGGTAGGGTTAAACGAAGATGTAACACTGTGGCTGTTCACCAACATCTCAAGCTGATGGATGAAAAGATGAAACAATTATAATCTCTTTGTAGGCTATGAGATTAGAAACTGGACATGGACCATGCATGGTTTCAATTCAATTAAAATGTTATAAAATGTATGTAAATTTATAACAGTGATATGCATTTAAAAATAATGGAATACCGCGAGATAGCTGCACGAGAGTTAAAAAAGCCAAAGTCTTAGATATACAAATAAAACTTTCCGTTTATTAAAGTAAACATGCTGCAGTCTGCCTTTAAACTTGTAAAATGCAAACATATTTATGTGGGCCGTTTTGGCATGCAGGCTGTTCCAAGGAGGTACTGCTTGGTAATAAAATGTTCTTTGCCAAGTGGTGCTTCTGTCAAAGTGAATATTTAGCAAGTTCGAATTTCGGGTCGAGCGCCCACTGATGGTGCCTCTCCGTAACAAACTGTTGTGACAAATAGTTCAAAGGTAAGTTGTTAAAACATTTCTAGACTATAACACAGCATCACGATAAAGCAAAAAATCCAGCGAAGCCGATTTTAACTATGGGGTGGTGTGGTTAAAGTTTCCTCGACTTAGCAATAATACGGGCAGCAACATTTTGAATGGCTGTGGTGTTAGGCCATACGGATAAGCAGTAGTAAAGTTGAAAGCTGAATACGAAACGTTTCATAACAGTATTAAGTAACAAGAAGTAAGTCTCTGTTCAGGGCATGCCTTACCACGAAGAGACATTCTTTACAATATGGTAATCCAAGAAGAGCTCAGGAGGTTTGGATCTAGAGTTATTCCGAGGTCTTTTGCCGATTTTCAACTGATCAAAACTGTCAAAAGTTCTTTGCCCAGCAAGGACAAGCAGAAGTTAGGGACTGGTTTCGAAAGAGCATAACTTTAGGTGCGTTAAGGTAGTTTTTGTAACACCAGTTCCGAATCCTCGTGTGATCGTTGTTGATCTTTGTTTAAAACTGAAGTACTTTCTCGAATGGGAAAAGTTATGTAAAGTTTATTATCATCGATATATATCCTGGAAAAGCAGCTTTGATGAACTGTAGGTAAATCATTCTGGGGCGGATCTAGGGGGGTTCGGGGGGTTCGGTCGAACCCCCTAAAGTGAAGGAAAAACAAAATAACGTAGGCCAGAATATTCCTTGTTTAAAATGTTCTTGGCCCGAGGATATTGCATTGCGGGACTCTGCTGGCAGTTTTTTCTATCTATCTTTCTAATAGATAGCTTGAAAACCAGCCTAAAGCTTTGCAGCTTTGGGCGGTGATACAATATCTTGTAGTTTCAGCATGAAATATTTGAGCGTTTGAACTGCCAAATGCTTAATTTGCTCTCGTCCAATGAAACTATTGCTGTTACAATTGCTTATCGGATTGCATTAAAAATGACGCCAGTTTAGCAGTTGTTTCGGTCGAATGATATATTTTGTTACCACTTTGCTTTATTCATTGTTTTGAATCCAATTACAAGTACTGATTTGATTCAATTTAAAAATTCGACCTGTAGAAATTGCAAGGTACTAAAATTTCAATGTTTACATATTTAGGTTGCAGAATTTATCTTGAGATTGAACTAGACAATTACAATATTTAAAACTTGCATCCTGGCATAAAATGCCTAAAATCACAAGGAACTGATTTTTGGTTTATGAAAATTATAACACACGATCGATCTGCCAATATTACAAGTCCACTGATAACACTTTCTTCTAGTTTATATTAATACCTTCAGTATCATGGCGAATACAAAATCACATGTTCTGTTGATCTCTGTAAATCAAAATTCCGTTTAGAAAGACACGGAGCAGCTGATAGGAAATACCACCATTCGAGAAGAATTAATGAAACTGACAAACACAGGTATTTGATAAAAGACAAGTGACTGTAATATAAATTCATTTTCATTTTAATGAAATTTAATTATAATTTCGAGCACTATTTTCCCATAATTATTCGAAGGCGGTATTTCCTTTTAATACCACATCTACAACTGTACAAGAAATATAACTATATATATAACAATTCTTGTTGGAAAGCCGGAAATGTGGAGTAAAAGTTCCCGGATGACCGTGCAATTGATAAATATGCGAGAAAAATACACTGCCAAACAACCAATCAGAAGCCTGTATTTTTTACATGTTTGATATTATGACTTTAATTGAAAGTGCTGCGCCTAGATTTAACTAGAAAATGTAAGTGACAAGAAATCAGTAACTAGAGTTTACTAAAATTGAAACTACAGCTACTTCATTTAAAGTTAAGTGATGTAACAGTATAAGGCTATTCGGTTCAAATCGAGCAAGTGTATAGCATGCCCGGTTAATTCGGACGAATTCACTCGAATAAACGGGGCAACGTTTAATCAGTTGTAGACAAATATAAATTAAATTATAAAAATAAATTTGGGTTATACAAAACACTTAATCTGCAGTAGAAAGTTTAGGGAGTATAATTTCCAATCGGAAAAGATCCCAGTTTAATAAAAATAGTAACATTTCGATAATTACAAGTTTTCAGTGGTGTTTCTTTGAATGGAAAAAAGTCACGCTGAACAACAGGGGACGATGAAATCATTGGCAATAAGACGTATTTCTAATTCAATTGAAATTAATTGAAACGGATATTGTTATCGTGAAAAATACTAACACAAAAAGGTAATGTAACGGGCAATATCACTATCTATGACGTAACAAACCGTCACCAAAAGTGACAACTGACTCAGACCATATGATCTGAACGAATGTTTTTAAAAGTATCAAATCAGTTAAAGGAACAAAAACGCTCGTCAGAAAAGCGACAGATTCTCTAGTCAAAACATTTTTGCATGAACTCCAGCGTCGTCTCCCCGCCATACCCCCCCCCTCCCCGCGCCGCATAGGGTGATGGGATTGGATTGCAACTGAAAAAAACCGCGAATTTAAAAATCTGTGTCTCGTCTCGAGGACCTGCAGACACCCAACCTTGAAGTCAGATTAAGACCGGCATCGTATCTGTATTAACGATTTACTGTCCATTTCTATCCGCTGTACTTTGTTTGATACAGCGAGTAAAGACCCGGTATAGTATTCTATAATTTACTTTGCATAAATGTTAAATGTGTGATAACAATCACCAAGCAGTAGAGTTTAACGCAATGTAGTGCTGAAAACTCAGTCTTAGTTTTCTGAACTACTGAAGTGTCACCAGGGTCATTTTACAAACTGATAATAGCACTGAAAAGAAACTAAGAGCCAAACTCCTGAGGCAGGTGTTCGCGGCTTCGTCGAGACACAGTCTGAGCTGTGTTTGACGAATATGAATCATTACTGCACAATTTGTACGTACACAGAAATGCGATATTTACACATTTCACTATAAAAGTAGCAATATAGCATCACGACAGCTATACTTTGTTTGATTAGAACTCAGCAAAATGAAAAAAAACCCACGTGTTTGAACACTGTGACAAATCGCACGTACCTTCACAAATAGAAGTCTTATCAAAAAGGTTTCTCTGACGTTTGAAAACATTTCCTTCCTGTTTTCCACCAGAATTTCTTTTGAGAACGAATTCTTTAAGTTTGCTGCGAACTTTGACGCTCATTTTTCTTTCGTTTCAACAAAAACAGCGCAAGAAACATCCGACGTTAATGCTTACAAAGGCCCTAATAGTTTGTATAAATTATCAGTTACAATTTTTCTTGTTCCTAAATTAGATATATCGACTAATTATCATATCACCCGATGGTCCATGTTTTCCAATGGTCAAACATTCTCGAAACACATATATATTTTAAATAAGAATCCCACAGTATATATATTTTGATTCTTCTTTGCCACTAAACTTATAGAGGGCAGTATGTAAATGAAAGTTGTACTTGTAGCAAAACTATTAACATCGCCTTACTCATTTTTATACAAAAATACTTTTGAATGTCAACAACAGGTTTCATGACCATGGAAAGTAACCATGGTAACAATGAAACAAAAGAAGCATAGTTCTAAAAGACTATTGTCTAGTAGAATTGTCTTGGGTGTGCACTGCGCCAAAACAACGAAATCTGAGTTTGGTAGTTTTTCTTTACACATTTCACTATATGGTAAAACTGCAAGTTACTTACTATGATTATATATCATATTAACAACATGTATTGAAATCCAACGTCAAGGGGGAGGGGGTGGAAGCACGGGG
>JANSTR010148608.1:0-18783 GCA_025434805.1 Antipathozoanthus remengesaui | reverse complement strand
AAATTATTTTGTCAAAATTTTGCAAAGCAAAGTGAATAACTTCATTTTGATAGAGATTGAATTCTTTCTTTGAAATGAAAAATTTTTTTGTTTGTTTTAAATTGAAGTTCATCACAAAATGATGATAGAAAAAATTAATCATCTCTACTCTCTGAGTATTTTTGTTTTTTTTATTCATCTCTCAAAAGCTTGATTTCTGTTGCATAAGGGGGTTGATTATTTACATAAGGAGTTTCTAAAATCATTGTTTTTCCAAGCATTTTAGGATGATGGACAATTTTTTTGATTGTTTTTAATCCGATTGTCCCCTTACCTATATTTTCATGAGCATCACGCCTACTGTTATAAATGGTTTTTGAATCATTTAAATGTAAAATTAATAATTTGTTTATGCCAATTTTTTTATCAAATTCTTCCAGAATTTTTGTTCAAGAATTAACTAAGTCATAACCGGCAGAATAAAGATGACAGAGATCAAAACAAACCGCTAATTGTTTTTGGCATTTAGCATTTTTGATGATGAATTGTAATTCTTCAAAATTTTTGCCTAATTCACTTCCTTTTCCTGACATTGTTTCTAGACACATTTTTATTTTTGGAAAGTGTTTCATAATTTCATCTAAACTATGAACAACTTGTTTTAAACATGCTCAACGATCGTTTTTTAATGCTGAACCAGGATGTAAAACTACTCTAGTGATTTCAAGATATTGGCAAAGTTGTAAATTTTTTTTCAACAAAAAAACAGATTGTTCAAAAACTCTACGATCAGTAATGTTTGCTAAATTGATTAGATAGGGCAGATGAACTATGACGTTTTCCTTTTTTATCCCTCATTTTTTCAAATTTTCTTCAAATTTGGTCTTATTAAGTTTGTCTTTACTAAGAACAGATTTTCTTTGTGGCGAACCGAGAAAAAACATAAATGCATTTCCTCCATAACCAACACTTTCTTCTACTGCCCCTTCTAAATAACTGGGTTTTTTGAGACGCACAAAACTACCAATGTAAAGTTGTTTTTTCATCACCTTCGTATTTTTAATCCTTAAACCCCAAGATTTTAGCATGTTGCTGAAAAAAAGTTAAAATGATTATTTATTAGATTTTATTTTTGAAGTGAAAACACAATTGAAATTAAAAAATTATATTGTTTCCAATCGCGAGTTTAAAATCCCCATTTTACACTTTAATATTAACTGTCTTGATGAAATTTATCGTTGATTTCAATTTTTATTAACAAATAAAAAAATACCAATAATATTAGCTGTAACTGAACCTGTTGCTAATCGCTTGGGTGGTTTGGAAATTGTTTATCAAATTTTTCATTTCTATAAATCACATTTGCAGATTGAAAATGTTTTTTTACATTTAGATCACAGTACTAGATTGGAATTTTGTTTACAAGCAATTGAGATAGGTTTTGACTCAGTTATGTTTGATGGTTCCTATCTTCCGATTCAAAAAAATATTGCATTGAGTACTAAGATTGCTGCTTTTGCGTTTAAAAAAGAAATTATTTTGGAAACTGAAGTTGGTTCTTTGCGCTTCGGAAGTCAACTCAGTTTATTTTCTGAAGTTGAGTTGATGATCAAAAAAGTTAATCCTGATTTGTTGGCTATTTCTGTTGGTAATTATCACGGTTTTAACATTCGAAAACCGCGTTTAAATTTTGAATTATTACGAAATATCAGCAAGTCTTTTCGCACTCCTTTAGTTTTGCACGGAGCAAGCGGTATCCCCTGTCAAGATCTTTTAAAATGTGTTGATTTAGGAGTTGTAAAAATTAATTTTGATTCTATTTTGCAAAAAAGATATGCACAAGCAGTGAAGAATTTTTTAAATAATGAAAATTTTGCCAATAAAAAATTGAAATGATTTGCTCGAGACAGGATTGATCAAGAAGGTTATCACGCCCAGTTTACTGAAGTACAAAAAATTTTAGATTTATTTGTTTCCCGTTAAGCATATTTAGAAAAAACAAATAATTTTTGACTTTAATTTACCTTCTTTACGACATTAATTTTTTGTTTTGCTGAATAAAAATGGCTGGGGTGACTAGACTCGAACTAGTGATACATGGCACCAGAAACCACCGCCTTTCCAACTTGGCTACACCCCAAATATTTAATTCAGGTATAGATTATACTTTTTTCTGATTACTTTAATGTAAAAGAAATCAGTTTGTTTGCTGTCTTTTCTGATTAATATTTTCTTTTAAATAGGGTGTTTTGTGATTGTTTGCAGTAGTGATTAGAATTGCTTTCTTATCCTTGTTTTTCCTACACTTTTTATAAATTCATCAGTTTTGATTTAGTGAGGTTTTGTTAATTTACGTCTTTTTAAATTAAACTTTTTTTGAATAACTTAAACTTTGTTTTTTAAGTGGTTTATTACAAAAAACACATGAATTGTTTGTTGAAAAAAATGTTTGTGTCTTGCCTTACTGATTGAAATGATTGGTTTGGTAATCAGCAGTTTGAATTTTTATTAAGTTTTTTGAAAATTATTTTTGCTTTTCATTTTGTTTTTTTACTTTTTTTGACAAGTAATATGAATTCATGGTAAAATTGTAACTTACATTTTGGTCTTTTCCAGTTATGAGTAAGAGTAAGAGTATGTCAGCTACTGGTTTTTTGCTTTCAGCGATTGGTGCCGCTGTTGGTTTGGGAAACATATGGGGGTTTCCGACAAAGATGCTTAGTTATGGTGGTCCGGCGTTTTTATTACCCTACTTAATAGCCATTTTAACTTTAGGATTACCGTTAATGATTTTGGAGATGAACTTAGGGAACAGATGAAGAAAAACTCCCGTTTCTATTTATCCTCATTATATTGGTAAGGCAGGAAAGTATTTTGGGTGATTTCAAACAATTTTGCAACTTTTGATTGCTTGTTGATATTCGGTAATTATGGGTTGAGCACTAATTTCTTTCTTTTCAACTTTTACACAAGCATTTGAACAAAATACATTCTTTGATAAGACTATTTTAGGTTCAACAATGTCACCAGAAGGAAGAAATGCGGTATCTGGTTTTGGCAGATTGGGAAAAATACAACCAGAAGTTTTTCTTACTTTTGTTTTTATTTTGATAATAACAGGTTTGATTGTTAGTCTCGGGGTGACGAAGGGAATTGAAAAAGTCAACGAATTTATGGTTCCATTTCTCTTCTTATTGATTGTTGGTTTTGTTTTTTACACCTCTATTGGTTTTCCTGGTGCTGAAACCGGGTTAAACAAAATTTTTAATCCAGACTTTACTAAACTTAATAAGGTGAAGGCCTGACATGCTGCTTTCTCGCAAGCATTTTTCAGCCTTTCGTTAGTTTTGGCCATTATGATTGTTTATGCCGCGAAATCACCAAAGGACGGTGATAAAACTAATGAAGCCATCATTGTTACATGTGGTGATACTTTGATTGCTGTGCTTGCCTGCGTTATTATTGCTTCTACAATCGGTTACGCTAACAAAGCCGGTTATTCTGAATTTAAGGGAGATAAATTGGTTTGAGTGGAGAATGCCGAACACGGTTATGGCGGCAAAACTATCACTGGGGTAGGACTAATATTCCGTCTTTTCCCTCTTGTTTTTCATAAATTGAATTCTGATTTGAATTATCTTGGTTCGACATTGGGAATGTTATTTTATCTAGCGCTAATGTTTGCTGCTATGTCATCACTAATTGGTTTGTTAGAGCCGACTGTGGAGGCATTATCGGAAACACGTGGATTAAGTCGAATGAACGGAACTATTCTAGCAGTATTGGTTCAATTCATATTTGGAATAGTCTTTCTTTTTCAAAATAGTGATGGTTTATTGAATCAAACATCTGATTACACGGATCAAATGATTATGATTTCTGCTTTAATTGAGGTCTCTATCTTTGCTTGAAGTTATAAGAAAATAAAAGAGTTAATTGAGTTTAATAATAAGAAGTCTTTCTTTAAACTAGGGAAATGGTGTTACTACATTCTTATCTTGGATGTCATTTTAATGGCAACAGTGATTGGTTTTGGTCTGTACGGTTTGTTCAGTAAGGGAACGGGCAGAAGTTCATTTATTTCCATTTTAGCAGCCGGAATTTTCTTTGTTCCGCTTCTTTTCTTTACTTGATTTTTTGGTGCTTTTCCCTGTCGAATGAAGAGAAAGAGAGTAGAAATTGTTGAACAAATGGCAGAATTAGACAGTAAGGAGAAAACAAAGTAGTAATGAATGTGAATGGTTTAACTATTGAAGCGTTGGTTTCAATTGTCGTGATTATTGGAGTTATTTTTCTTGTTTTTATAACTTGTATTACGATAGAAATTAAGAAGATTAAACAGAAAAAGAAAAACGATCAGAAAGAGATGGTAACACAATCAACAGTTTCTGTTTCAACTATTACTAAGAAAACAAAAAAATCTAAGAGTTAGTCTTACTTTACAAAACGGTATTAAAATGAGTATCAAGTCCGGACTATTTCCCGATTTTGTTATCTTCGTTATTAATTGCAATGAATCATTGGGACAAACTTGTTAAAACAGTTAAAATGCAGGCGCAATTAGATTTTGCTAAGTGTCGTAATGAACATGATTTAATTGTGGCAAAAAATAAATTGATCGGACGCAACTCACCAGTTTTAAGTTATTTTCGTGATTTAAAACCAAATGAAAAAAAACTTGTTCAAAAATCGTTGCAAGTCTTAATACAAGAAATTAATAAACAGTGGACACAATTTCAGTCCAATCTTTTTAGTGAATCTATTGTGGTTGCTGATGATTTTCTTACGGATAATAAGTTACTTCGCACTCAGAATCAATTTTATTTACCACTTTTTGCCCAATTACCACAATTTAACTTTGTTGCTTGTCAGAATAATCCGCTCGATTTAGTTATTGCCCTTGTTCATCAGTTTTGTCAAAAGATGGGGTGACAGTTTATTTTCACCGATGATATCGCTAGTACACAAGAAAATTTCACTTTACTGAATATTGATTCCGATCATCCGGCGGCAAATAAACAAGATTGTTTTTATGTTCGTAATTTAGATAAAGTATTACGAACTCATACAACCAATATGAGTGTACAACAACTTCGCGATTATGCACAAAATAAAAAACCACGATTTGTTTATACTATTGGTAATGTTTATCGAAATGATACTGATGATAGCACGCACTTGCCACAATTTACTCAATTTGATGCTCTTTTAATTGCCAACGACTTGTCTTTGGCAAATCTCAAATGAGTTCTCATTCAATTTTGTCAATTTGTTTTGGAACGTGAAGTAACATTTCGTTTTCGTTCTAGTTATTTTCCTTTTACGGAGCCCTCTTTAGAAATGGATGTAATTTGTACTTTTTGTCAACAAAAAGGTTGTGCAATTTGTTCTCAATCCGGTTGAATTGAACTTTTGGGTGCTGGAATTATTAGTCCGGAAGTGCTAAAAAGATGCAAGATTGAAGAAAATCTTATTGCATTAGCGTTGGGAATTGGCATTGAACGAATAGTGATGTTGAAATATCAAATTCGTGATATTCGTTTACTATATGGTAAGTCGCAAATGTATAAATTGGTTTCAGGAGAAATATAGGATAGTTATGATTGTTAGTCGAAAATTTCTTAGTAATTTTGTTGCTTTAGGCAACGATATTACTAACACTCAAATTTTAGAAGCTTTTAATGATCTGGGTTTTGAGAGCAAAATTATTTATGATTACCAAACAGTTAGTAAGCAACTTAAAGTGGCAGAAATTATTAAAATTATTCCACACCCAGTACTAACCAATTTATCTGTGTGTACGGTCAATGATGGACGACAGGAATTGACTATTGTTTGTGGTGCGCATAATTATGAAGTAGGCAGCAAAGTTATTCTTGCTCCTGTTGGTGCCAAATTAAACAAAACCGTTTTTATTTGCAAGCGACAATTTGCTGATATTGTTTCTGAAGGTATGTTGTGTTCATGAACAGAATTGGGGTTTGCTTGAGATGATGGCAAGAATATTGCCATTTTGCCTTCTGACAGTTCTGTTGGCAACCAAAATCCGTTGCAATTTGTTTTTGCTGATGATTGTTTGTTTAATGTTATTACTCCTTGAAATCAAAAAGAAACGAAAACAGCTTTTGTGCTTGCTAAATATTTGGCACAATATTTTCATCTTCCTTTTATTCACAAACAGAATAACATTGAATCTTTGCTTGTCAAAACTGATATTGATTGACTAAGTGAATGCAAACAGGTTTTTAAAGGATTTATTGCAATTGCTAATTATGTTGATCAAAACTCTCCTGATTGATTAATTTGACAATTAAAATTACATCAAATAATTCCTGATGGAAATATATTTGTGGATCTTGCTAAATATATAGCAATCAAATGACAAGTTTTATTACAAGTAATTCCAATGAAACAAACACTTGAATTGTATAAAAATAAATGAAAATCTGTTGTTCAGTCAGCACAGCAGTTGGTTTCAAAACCAAATTGAACAGAAGCACAATCAATTTTAGTTATTGCTAATTCTGAAAAACAAAAAGAGTTACCACCAATTTTTTTTGATTTTGCTTATCAAAAATATTTGTTTCTTCTTAAACAGGAACTTTCTAATCAAGAGATATTAACCATAGTACAAAAACCGAAACAATGATTAGCACAAACTCTAAATTTGTCCAAAAAATTTTTTTTTCGTTTGCTTGGAACTAAAATTGATTTAGATAGATTAAAAACAATTTTGCAAGCAATAGACTTTCAAATTAAGGAAGAAGATGAAAAACAAATTGTGTTTCTTGCTCCAAACTATCGCAGATATAAAAATAGTAATGAAATAATCACTGAATTTTTGCGTTTCTGAAATATTGCTAAACTGCCCTCCGAAAAAATGACTAGCACTATTCCGCTTTTTGAGAACAATTATAATTTTGCTTTACTAGAGAAAATAAGTGATTACTTTCTAAATCTAGGATTGAAAAGAGTTAAAAATTTTTGTTTCGCTCCCAAACAATCCAATTGTTCGTCAATTAATCATCTTCAATTAGAAACTAATAAAGATACCAACAAAATGCAATGTATGCTGTTACCGAATCTTTTATTAGCAATTAAAGATCAAAACAACAGTATTTTTACTATTGATAAGACCTTTCATTTCTCGAAGCAAAAGAAATTATGTGAAGCATTGAGTTTAGGAGTTCTATGGCAAAAAAAATGAATTCAAGATCCAATTTATCAGAATAAAATAATGGTAAATTATTCCTTTTTGTTAAGCATTATAAAGAACATTTTGAATATTTTTCAAATTAATAATCAAAATGTTTATAAAAATGCTGTTGTTCTTAATTCTAGAGAAAAACATGTTTTAAACCACAACACACTTGATCCACTCTGAACTGTTGCTGATCAAGAAACTATTTTTTATCGTGATTGAAAAATTGGATTTGTAAAACAAGTATCACACTTCAAACATAAACAAAAACAATACTTTTATTTTGAATTTAATTTAACGCAATTGTTGGTCATTAATAGAAAAGAAACACATCATTTACAGTTCTACGGACAACCAAAAGGACAATTGATTTATCAGGATTTTTGTTTAGAGTTTTTGGAATCTTTTTCCGCAAAAATTTATTTACAATACCAGAGTCGGGATCAACTTCAACTTGTAGAACAAAGTCATTATGATTATTTAATTAAAAAAATTCAACATTATGATTGTGAAATTTTTCGGGTAGACATTATTGATTTTTACTCTTCATTACCATTAAATAAACAAAAAACAAGAATAACCTTACGAGTTTGAAAAAAATCATCTCAATTAGAGAAACAAGAAACACGATGAAAAACATTTTTTACCAAGGTAGAAAAAGGATTAGCAACTTTAAAAAATGCTAAAATAGTCTAGTAACGAGCGGAGAAATTTAGATTAATTAGTTATGGCAGTCCCCAAACATCGTACGTCCAAACAAAAAAAACGCCAAAGACGTTCCCACTTACATTTGAAAAGTCCTGCTTTGGTTGTTTGTAGTAATTGTGGAACGAAAAAAAAACCTCACGTAGTTTGTTCTAGTTGTGGTTTTTATCGCGGTGAAAAAGTTACTGTTGTGTTGAAAAAAACAAAAACTAAATAAAAATTTAGTTTTGTACTCTCCGTAATGAAGTTGTTTAAAAATAAAGAAGTTTATAGCGTTGCTCATTTAAGCGATCAATATGTTGGTTTAATCGTTGCTATTTATCAAAATTCTCAATTTAATATTATCTTTAATCAACGTATTTATTTGGAAAGCGATTTTAAGAAAAACGTTTTTAAAAAACTCATTCGCAAAGGCAAATTGCTTGCAAAACTAATTAAAAGTGCGGAAAGAGAACTAAAATTTACCCTTACTGAAATTAGTTACAATCTTCCAATTGAAAAACTCAAAATCGTTCCTCACGAATATTTTTACAAATTTCCAGAACCAACAATGTTCACTCAAGATGTTTTAAATATGATTCATGATAAATTTCTCAAAAATTATGAAAAAGCTAAAAATTATCAAAACTTTCTTTTTAAAATTAATCAATACATTGTTTTAGATGAAAAATTAATTTTAACTAAACCACCCTTTAATCGCACAATCAGTTCTATCAAAATAAAGGGTTATCTTTATCAAATTTGATGAAAACAATTGTATGAATTTATTGAAATTTTTAAAACTGCGAAAGTTAAGCAATTTAAACCCATTTTGTTACCTTATGCAATGTACATTAATTTACTTTTTTCGCAACGCACTGATAACTCGGTTTTAATTCTGTGAAACAATGAAAAAGTGCAGTTATTTGCTTTTGAAAACAAAATTTTTACGCAATATTTACAACTGGAAGAAGGGTTAGATCACTTGATTGATAGTCTTGCTAATCGCTTAAATACTGATCGAGTGGATGTAAAAAATTATCTTTATTACTTATTTAATTTGAATGAAAAACAGGATAAAATTACCCAAAAATTAAATTTTTTGATTGATTTACAAAGTAAACAGTTTCAGAAAATTAGAGAAGAAATTTATGCAAAAACGGAACATTTTTGTCAAAAAGTGGTCAATAAAATACAATTTCTTATTCAAGAAAAATTGCTATTAAATCGCCAAAATACTTCTGTTTTTGTTTTTGGTGATATTGCTCAGATTGGCGGTATGCAGGAATTTATCAAAAATATTAGTAAGGATTTTGCTTGAAAAATTCATAATGAACGTTTTGTTGGTTTACAAGATTATCAGGATTTGTTTTTAGTTGGCAATGCTTACTACCAGCACTTACAAAACAAATTATTGTTAACTGATCCAATAAACCAAACCAGAAACAGTTAGATATTTTTTATCAAATTAGGGATATGATAAAACCAGAAACAGTTCATTGTGAATACTAATAATAGATATCGTGTAGTGAAAATTAAGGTGATTGGCATTGGTGGTGCTGGGTGCAATGCCGTCAATCATATGATCGATTATGGAATTGACGGCGTACAATTTGTAGCTGCTAACACTGATGCGCAGGCGCTTTTAAATTCTCTTGCTGACGAAAAAATCAATTTAGGACAAAAAATGCTTAAAGGATTAGGGGCCGGCGGCATTCCGGAAATTGGTACTAAAGCAGCTTTGGAAAGCGAAGCAGAAATTAGAAAGTTGCTAGAAGATGTGGACATGGTTTTTGTTGTTGCTGGAATGGGTGGCGGTACTGGAACGGGAGCAACACCGGTTTTTTGCAAGGTCGCACGAGAAATGAAGGTTTTGGTTGTTGCCGCAGTGACAAAACCGTTTAATTTTGAGGGACGTTTGCGGGTAACTAATGCTAACAAGGGCATTGAAAATCTAAAAAATAATGTTGATTCTATGTTGATTATTTCCAACGATAAGTTGCTGGAAGTTTATGGCAACAACCCTCTTTATGATTCTTTTAATAATTCCGATGAAACCTTGAGACAAGCGGTACAAAGCATTACTGATTTAGTCGTTCAACCATCAAAGATTAATCTTGACTTTGCTGATATTCGCACTGTCTTTGCTGATAAGAAAAACGCCTTGTTTGGAATTGGTGTGGGTAGCGGGAAACGCAAAGCCATTGATGCTACTAGACAGGCTGTTAATTGTAAGTTGCTTGAGGCTTCAATCAGAGGGATTAAAAATGCTATTGTTAATTTTACTGGGGGAACAACAACAACCTTATTTGATATCAACGATAGTATTGATTATATTAAAAAGGAAGCGGGCAATGAAATTAATATTATTTTCGGTTTAAAAATTAATAAGGAGATGGGAGATACTATGATGGTAGCAATTATCGGTACCGAATTTAATGAAGAAGAAATACGCTATGCTAACCCCGATTACATTAGAAAAATTAGAAAAAATCAAAGCGAACTTGACGAGATGGAGGAACTTGTCAAAACAAATACTAATTCTTCAGATTTAAATAATAAACAAAGTGATTTGAATGATGATGTGATTTTGGACAAGGAAGAAAAAAATACTTCTGATGATGACGATGATTTGCCCTCTTTCATGCTTAAATAATCAGTTGATAAAAAGAAAAAAATGGCGAACATGAGAAATAAAATAGTAGGTTGATTCTTATTTTTATCAAAACGTTTTAAACCCAATGTTTCTGCGGTTTCTTCCGTTGCTAAACCCCTCTCTTTTGCATCTGATAGCGGTGTGTATAAGTTTAAATTAAGTTCCTATAATGAAGTTGTTTATGTAGCAAAAATGCTGTATAAGAAAAAAAAAGTTTTTATTAATTTGGAAGGTTTACCTCAAAAGGACAGAAGAAGAATTCTTGATTTTTTAAGTGGTGTCATTTTTTTTCAAAATGGTAAAGTCAAAAAAATAAAAGATCATAATTATTATTTTTCTCTAAGTAATAGTGAATAAGTTTTCTCTATAATGACAAACAAAGATTTAAATATCTTTAACAGTAATTTTGGAATTCGGGCCAATCTTAAAGTTAAAGAATTAGAAATTCAACAATATTGACAACAAATCCAATATTGAAATCAAATCAATAAAGATAAAACCGAAGAGTTTATTCTCCACATTGGTCCCCCTTATGCCAATGGTAATATTCATATTGGTCATGCTCTGAACTTTATTTTGAAAGATTTTATTATTCGTTTTCAAAGTCTTAATGGAAAAAAAGTAATTGCTCAACCCGGTTGAGATACTCACGGACTGCCTATTGCTCTAGTTGTTGCGAAAAAAACTTCTCAAAAATTGCTAGTGCCTGAAATTTTTCGTCAAAACTGCTTACAATTTGCAAAAAAACAAGTTTTACATCAAATTCATCAATTGCAAAGATTGGGTACTCAAATTGATTTTTCCACAAAATATTTAACTTTTACCAATCAATACGTAGCAAATCAACTACAAATTTTTGCCAAACTAGTTACTAAAAAATTGATTTTTTCTAGTTTAAAACCAATTTATTGGTCGTGATCCAGTAAAACCGCTCTTGCTGAAACAGAAGTAGAATATTTACCCAAGAAAACAAATAGTTTCTTCATTTTATTTCCTTTTGTACTGCCAAATCAACAGAATTTGGAAAAATATTTTTTCTTAGTTTGAACTACGACGCTTTGAACTATTTCGGAAAATTTTTATTTGGCTGTTAAAAAAGATGGTGAATATGTTTTAATTCAAGTTAATCATGATAATCGAAAAATCGTTGTCGCAAAACAATTACTTAAATCGTTGCAACAACAATTAAACTGAAAGAAAATAGTGATTTTAAAAACCTTTCAGGGCAAAGATTTTTTTAAAAGCAAGTATTATCACCCTTATTTGAATTTTTGTTCACAAATTATTCATTCTGATCACGTTCATTTTCATGAAGGGACAGGAATTGTTCATGTTGCGCCAGCATTTGGATTAGAGGATTTTTATCTTGTCAAAGAAAAAACATCTGTAGTCTGCCCTATTGATGAAAATGGTTGCTTTACCAGTGCCACGCGCGATCAGAATTTAATTGGTCAGTTTTATTTGAATGCCGAAAAAAGTATTTTGACTAGTTTAGTAACAAAGAATAATCTTTTTGCTAGTAAAGTGATTCATCATCAATATCCTCATGATTGACGAACAAAAAAACCAGTAATTTATCGTGCTACTAAACAGTGATATTTAGATTTAAAACCACTTAAACCAACAATTATTACCATAATTAAAAAGAGCAAATGAATTCCTACTTGAGGTAAAAAACGAATGATTAAAACATTAACTAATCGTCAAGATTGATGTTTATCTCGTCAGAGAAGTTGAGGAACACCAATTCCAATTTTTTTTAATACCAAAAAAGAAGCAATTTTAAACGACGATTTAATTATCCAGGTTGCTGAAAAAATTAGATTGTATGGTGATAATATCTGATGAAATTGACCTATTAGTAAGTTACTAACATCAGAACAAATTGCGAAGTACCGAATTCAAACAAAACTTCAGGATACTTTTGATGTTTGATTTGATTCGGGATGTTCCGCACAAATCCTTTATTCTGATAAAAAAATTGATCTTATTTGAGAGGGGAACGATCAATATCGTGGTTGATTTAATTCTCTAATTATAATTGCTGCTGCTTTAGAGGCAAAATTTCCAATTCAAAACATCCTTTCTCATGGTTTTGTAAATGATCAACAGGGACAAAAGATGTCCAAATCAAAAGGAAATGTTGTTGATCCTTTGGAAATTTGCAATACTTTTGGTGCTGATGTTTTGAGATTATGAGTAGCATCTAATAATTATTTTGACGATCTCAATCTCGGCGCTAATACCATTAGCAAAATTAGCAAAAATTATGTCAAAATTCGTAACACAATCCGATTTTTAATTAATAACTTAGTTGATTTTGATTTTTCTTCTCATAAAGCAACCAATTTGACAGAGATAGATATTTTAATCTTGTTTAAGTTGAATGTTTTTATTAAACGTACAACCAATTATTTTCGTAAGTATCAATTCTATTTAGTATTCTTACTTTTAAATGATTTTGTGGTAAATGATTTGTCTAACTTTTATTTTGAGTATGCTAAGAATATTCTTTATTCAGAAAGATCAAACGCTTTTTCCCGCCGTCAAATTCAAACCACATTTTTTTATATTTTTAACGCTTTAATTGTGATTTTAGCGCCACTTTTGCCACATACCACTGAAGAAGCTTATCAAATTCAACAACAAGAGAAAAGAAATTCTATTCATTTGCAGTCCTGACCAAAAACCATTTCATTAAAATTAAAGTCACAACAGAAATTAGCATTACTTTTGAAGTGGCAATTTTTAAACCATTTAAAAAATTGTGTTAATAAAACTTTAGAAATAGCTATTCAGAAAAAAACTATCCATACTTCTCGAGAAGTTACTCTCTTTATTCATCGTAATCAAAATTATCGTTTATTTGTTGATCAAAAAAATTATCAAAAATTTTGTCAAAAATTTGATCTTTCTGAAAAGATGGATTGAAAGACAGTTAATCGTCTTTTTCAGGTTGAAATTTTGCCTAGAATTATTGTTAATAAAGAGCTAATTTTATTTTTTCAGGTACATAATTTTTTATGGGATGATGCCCCCAAAGGTTTGTCAACCGAGTGTGGTTATATTCGATTTGTTAAAAATTCCGGTAAAATTTGTTCTCGTTGTAACTGACGATTGATGAAGTTTAAGAATGTTTATTGCTCACAATGTCAAGAAATTATCAATTCTTAATGAAACCGAATTCATGATACTTTTATCGTTTTTTTGTCTTTATTTTATTTGCCTTGTGCGTTTTGGTGGGAACTCAATTGTTGAAATATTATTTGAGTACTGTTTGATTAACCAATCACAACGGTTATTGATTTTTTGATAACGGTTTTTTAGGTATTCAAAAACATTTAAGTAGTAGTTTATTTTTTGGTCTCTTATCATTTTCCAGTTCTTTTGAAATTATTACGTTGCAATTATTATCCCTTTTATTTGTTGCGGTTTTAATTTTTGGACAAAGAAATATCGCTTTGACAATCGGTTATTTACTTGTTTTTATTGGTGGTTTGGGTAATGTAATTAATCGAATTTGAAATAATGGTCAGGTTATTGATTATTTTGTGATGAAGATTAATTATGCAGTTTTTTTTAATCTTGAGGATATTTTCATTATTTTGGGTGTTATTTATCTAGTTATTTTGGGATTAAAAAGATTTATGAAAATAATTAGATAAAATCGTGCGTACTATGAAAATAACCATTGTTCATGAAGATGGTGATTTTTTGGTTGTTAATAAACCAAACGGAATTACAGTCCATCATGATTTACATCATAAAGAAAATACGGTTTGGGATTTTGTTCGTGATAAATTAAGTTTTTCTCCCATTTATTTCAATTCTGGCATTGTTCATCGCTTGGATAAACCCACCACCGGCTTACTTCTAATCGCCCGTAATTTGAAAACATGATTCGCATTTAAAGAGCAAATGCAAAAAGGGATTATAACGAGAAAATATTATGCTCTTGTTCGAGGAAAAATTACTCAAAAAGAATTTAAAGTTGATGTTTCTTTAAAAAAACCAGGCAAGCAAAAACAAGCACATCCACAACCAATAGGTAGCAAAGCAGCGACTTATTTTCGTGTTTTACAATCTTGAGCAAAAATGACATTTTTACAATGTGTTTTGGAAACAGGAAGAACTCATCAAATCAGAGCTCATTTAAAATTTATCGGTCACCCTATTGTTAATGACAGTCTTTATGGGGATCAAGATGGTGGTTTTTTGTATTTGCATGCCTATTTACTTCAATTCAATCATCCAAAAACAGGAAAAAAATTAGAATTTAAAGCAGCATTACCATCTTATTTTCGGAAAAAAATTTTCTCCAAAACTTAAACATTGTATAATCTTATAAATCAAACAATACAAGTTTTGAATTTTTATGAAACAAGTTAATCTTCCTACACCAAAACCAAAATCGGAGAGTTTAAAAACAAATAAGTATGATCCTGCTAAGGATAAGACTTTGTTTAGAGATATTAAGTATCGTAATTTTTCCAAAACACCTGTTTTTAGTTCTATTTTTGCCTTAATTCTGATAACTAATATTTTAATTTTTTTTCTAATTCTTGCAAAAAATAAGATTGGTATTAAAACATTAGATATTGAACTTTATTCGTTGTTTTTTGGTGCTAATCACAGTTCGTCAATTATTGAAGGCAAACAGTTTTGACGCTTTTTCACCTTCGGTTTTATGGAGGATGTAAAAAACTGACTTTACTTAATAATCATCGGTATTTTTGTGTGGTTGACTTTTATGCGCATTGGTTTTTATCAAGAAATTTTTTTGGGATGAAAAAAATCACTTGTCATTTGATTTGGCGGTATTTTTATTATTGCAATTACGCAGTTTTTATTGACTAAAACGGAACCTGTTTATTATTTTGGTACTGAATATTTTTCTTGATTGTCGGTTGGCGCTTTGTTCTTTCTCTTAATCAATGGAATGGACAGAAACACTCAAGCAAAAAGTTTGATTAGATCTAATCTCATTAAAGTTATGATTTTGCTTATTCTTTTTGGTGTTTGAAAGTATTTTGCCATTGCCAATGATATGAAACAAACAAATGCTCTTATTCCTGTTAGTGGTTACTATGTTATTTTTCCTTTATTTGCTTTTTTCGTTGGTTTTAGTATTAGTTTGCTTTTACATTACAAAGAAATAGAAAGCAATACACCACTTTATGCAGTAATAATTTTTATTGTTATGTGAATGTTAGCGCTGTTGGTTGTTGGTGTTTGAGGATTAACCAAGAGCACGATCGGACATAGTACTTGAGACAGAATAAAAAACTTTTATTAGTTTAAGGTTTGAAAAGAATTTGCTACTTGCTATTAACACCACGATAATTACTTTTGAGAATGTTTTGTAATTGTTTTTGGGTGTAATGTTTTTGTAATTCTGCTACCAATGTTTTTACTTTGGGACCAGCACCTAGAATAATTTTGAATTTCCAATTTTGTTCAATTTTAGCAATTTCTTCCAAAAAAATAAAGCGACTAATAATTGATGCGATCGCTACTGCCAAGTATTGGTCTTCCGCTTTTTCAATTAATTCTATTTGAAAATGACATGTTAAATTCAACTTTTGACAATATTTGTTTCAAAGATATGCTTTGGTATAACCATCAATAATAACGGGAATTTTGGGATTTAACAAAATAATTTTGTTAATTGTTTCTACATAATAAAAAGTTATTAGTTCTTTGAGATTCATCTTGTGCAAGAATTGTTCATTAAAAATCCTGTTGGGAATAACCTTTGTTATTATATTTTGGTGGAATTGCATGAGTTGTGGAGCTATAACGCGAATTTGTTGATCACTTAATTTTTTGGAATCTTTAATTGGTAAATGGGATGTTTTTTGAACCATTTCATCGGTTAAATAAACAACAGTAATTACTATTGGTCCAAAAAGATCACCAACACCAGATTCATCACCACCAAATAGGGGAGTTTGTTGTTTTATGTCATCAATATTTTTAATAATATTTCTTCTTGTTTTGGTTCAAAGATTAAATTTACTAGCAAATTTTTGCACATCACCCTCCTTTCCTTGAATCAAAATTTTATCGTTGGCATAGATGTGTATTGTGAGATTAGAAAATTTCGCAAACCAAAAATAGTTATTTTTGTTACTTTGCTTTTTTATGAATGGAACTACACTTAGTAACGTTGTTTTTTGTTTTTTTGTAAGTTGTAAAGTCATAACATATTTGTAAATAATTAGTGGTAAAATCTGACTTATTTAGTTTGCCATGACTATTAGTAAAAATTTTTTTGAACACAATATTTTGTGGGTTGATGTTACCTGTTTTTCGTTGTTAGTGCTTCTCGTCATTGTTGTGCTGTTTTTTAATCACGTCTACCTTCAGTTTATCACTTCTTTAATGTTGATTGTAATGGGCGTTGCTCTTTTTACCTTTGTCTTTATTGAACCTTACTTGTTAAAGGGTAAATTTTGACTTTTAAAACAAATTCAAAAAGGTGGTTTTCGTGATGTCATTGATTTCCTATTTAAAAATGATCTGACAATAAAAATCATTTATTTCACTTCTCTTTTCTTTTGTTTTTTTCTATTATTTACAATAATTTATGCTACAACAATAAGGAAAAGATATCTTACAGTTTTTTCTGCTTTTGTCTGAAGACAGAATCTTTGAAAAGTGTTATTCCTTCCTATATTTGTGTTTGCGCTTGCTCTCCCTTTAGTCTTATTAACTCCACTTATGAACAAATCAACACAAAATAAATCATATTTTGTGCGTTTTTTAAAAGGCGTACATGTTTTTCAAATTGCTGAAAAATTTAGTGAATATAAGTCCGTTCACAAATTGAAGTTTTTGTTAAATGATCTCCAACTTACTAAGGACGAGCAAAAAAAGGAACGTGTTTTTGTTAAAATTTTGATTTTATTTAAAAACGAGTTTAGTCCTGTTTATGAGAATCTGAAATCTGCAAATAGTAATTTTCAAGACATTGTCAATCATTTAGAAAGAAAATCTGAATTTAAAAAACTTATTAGTAATGCAAAAAATACTGAACTAAATAATCAAGATATTGATAATTTTTTTCAGAAAGAACCATTGGCAAAAATGTTGGTCAGAGTTGTTATTAAAAACGAAGATTTTAGTAATAAAATTGAACAACTTACCCTAAAATTTAAAGATTTTCCCCAAAAAATTGGTATTTTATCTTTGTTGGGTGATTAATTTAACTTGTGTTTGCCCAATTTACAAGAATAATTTTGAACATTTGTACACTTTATTATTGAAATTTTTAACTTGTGGACGTTCGTAAAAAAATTAAATTTTTAAAAATTAATCCCAATAAAAAATTGGGACAAAATTTTTTGAATAATCAACATTGAGCAAAATTAGTAACTGACAATTTTGTCATAAACCAAACAGCAAATGTATTAGAAATAGGTCCTGGCCTAGGGATTATTACTGATTTCCTTGTTGGGAAAATGAACAATTTTACAAATACCAAAAAATTTCAAAAGTTTATTTTGATAGAGAAAGATCGTAAACTTTATTCTTATTTACAGAAAAAATATCAAACCACCCCTTGAATAACAATATTCAATGATGATATTTTAAAGTTTGATTTTCAATTGTTTTCCGATCAAAAAAAATATCAAGTCATTGGTAATTTGCCTTATTCAATTGCCACTAAAATTTTAAAATTATTGTTTTTGCAACGAAAATATTTTACTTCTTTTTATTTTTCTTTTCCGGAAGGGGTTGCCGATAAAATACTTCGTAAAAACAGGCAAAAATATTGTTTTTTGACGATTTTAACGCATTTATTTAGTCAACCCAAAAAAGTACTTGTCCTGCATCCTGATTGCTTTACTCCTAAACCCAAAGTAAAAAGCGTTTTTATTCATTTTAGTCTTAAACAAAAATTAATTACCCAACAACCGGAGTTGTTTTTGTCTTTTTTAAGTAGTTGTTTTTTTCATAAGAGAAAAACATTAATTAATAATCTAAAAACGAAATATCATAATCCCCTAATTGAATCAAAGACAGCTACCTTTTTACAAAAAAACACCTTATCTTTACTTATTAGAGCAGAAAATTTAGATTTACTTACTTTTTACAATCTCTTTCAAAAACTAAAGCCTTTTTTTTAGTAAAAACGTTCTTTTGTTGAGACCAGACAAGGTTTTATTCTAATTGTAATGAAGTAATTAAAATATTTTTTTTGATAAAATACTTTGGAAATGAAAACGATAAAAATAGTGTGGTGAAAATTGCTCATCAG
>JANSTR010148597.1:0-11118 GCA_025434805.1 Antipathozoanthus remengesaui | reverse complement strand
AACTGTTCTGCTGAAAGTGTCGCATATATCAGGAAATGACCTTCTACTTAAACCACGTTCCGAGAAATACTAACTGCTTGTACTAGTTGTAGTTTGATGTAAACTGGATGATATTGGCTAGTTTAGAGAACTCTGCGGCAAGAATAAAAGGTAAGTTAGTCTGCGATCACTTAACTCACATTAAACGACCACCATAAATACTGCAAAATTCCAATAGCAATTGACTATTTGCAGTTAAGGACTCTTTCGAAGTTTGCTGAACTCAGTCATTGATACTTGAGAAACGGACTAAAAAAGTCCGATTTCATGGAGAATAGTTTTTATTTGAATACACGCATCGAAATGTTCAAAAGATAAGTGATCAAGTTTAGGGGTGGCGAATGGTACCTAAAATGCTGTGAGACTCGCAAATATTGTCAAGTTCAGTCTTAGAATTTCAGCATGTTTTATACAGCGAGTCTCATTTTTCCTGGTGTATTTTATGAAATAGTAGCCGTGAGGTTTCCCTAAGAGAGCACAAAAGTGACTATGATAACACTTTTTAACAGTTTTGAAACTTTGACTTTGATCAGCTACGATGCAGGATTGATTGTTTGCGGACTTGAGTATCGATCTTGTTTTTCAGTTCTTTCAATCAAGAAGGAAGTCTCGGATTTTATGAAATAGCTAGAGTACGGAAGCCCTGGAGGGACATTTCCTGGCATACAAATTTGCAGTTTTCGCCTTTTCTGGCTTACAAAGTTACAGTTTTCACATTTTCTGTTTTACAAATTTGCAGTTTTTTCCTTTCTGGTTTGCAAATTTGCAGTTTTCGCAGTTTTCGGGTTTTACAAATTTGCAGTTTTCACACTTGTCTGGTTTAGAAATGTGCAGTTTTCACTTTTTCTGGTTTGCAAATTTGCAGTTTTCGGGTTTTACAAATTTGCAGTCAGTTTTTAAGACGCTCATGACGTAGGTTTTGGGATAATCACGTGGCTGACCGAAGTGTTAGAAGCAAATGGTGGAAATCAGACACACTTCAAAGTGGTGCGTGTATTTTACATATTTTTGCATTTTTTACATTATTTCTTGCAAAAATATGTAAAATATATGAATATTTAAAAATATACCCATCACTTTGTTTCCACCATTTGCTTCTAACACACATGGTTCGGATTCGGTCACTCACGTGATTATCCTAAAGCCTAAGTCATGAGCGTCTAAAAACTGCAAATTTGTAAAACCCGAAAATTGCGAAAACTGCAAATTTGCACATCCGAAAGATGTAAAAACTGCAAATTTGTAAACCAGAAAAGGTAAAAAACTGCAAATTTGCAAACCAGAAAAGGTGAAAACTGAAATTTGCAAACCAGAAAAGGTAAAAAACTGCAAATTTGCAAACCAGAAAAGGTGAAAACTGCAAATTTGTAAACCAGAAAAGGGGAAAACTGCAAATTTTCAAACCAGAAAAGGGGAAAACTGCAAATTTGCAAACAAGGAAAGGTGAAACTGCAATGTCCCTCCAGGGCTTCCGTACTAGAGTCCCCGCCCGGATTTTAAATCGAGCTTCTCGCAAGTCTTGAATTTTACCATTCGCAACCCCTTTAATTGGCCCGGCATGCCATTTAAAGCAAATCAAACTTATGCGTTTTGTATCTTTAGCTCCAGAAAGCTCATGTGAAGTTTATCTGAATCATTGACATTACAATACTTTTCAAAATGTTAGTAAACATCAAAACGGAAATATTAAATGGCAATATTTCTTTTATTATCTTTTCCAAGCAAACAAATACACAAGCAAACATAAGCTAAAGCAGAGTGAGCCAGTAAACAAGCCGCGAAAGTGACGTAACCAAGTGTACTCTAGTACTGTCAATCAATGTCATTAACTATAACTTTTTATGACTTCCGGTAAATATTTTATCTGGCAATGGTTCGCGTAATAAATGAGTTACTGATTTTTGGTTATTATATATACAGTTAAATGACGGGCGCGGCAACTGTCGTGCTGAAAGTGTCTCATATTTAAGGAAATGACCTTTCTATACTAAAACCACAAGATAGTTCCGAGAAACACTAATTGCTTTGCAGTTTGATGTAAACTAGATGATACTGGCTAGCAGTGAAGTCTGCAAGAATAAAAGGCAAGTTTGAACTGTGTTTTCGGTGCCCAGCTTAGAAAATCATTTTATACTCTGTTGCTATAGAATGTATTGATTGATATACAATACTTCTACGGTAATTTTCACTTCAAAAAGATGTGAACCGTCTGTACTGTTTACTCAACAGAACGAAATCTTTGCCCTGAAGGAGGACGCAAAAGACCTGACTCATTATAACGGTAATGAAATTGCTTTCAACTTGCTGTGTTTTGAAAGTATTTCTATTTTTACATATAAGCAAACCTGCTAGGTGCCTTATACTGAAAGAACAGCAACACACAAGCACTGAGCAAATTCTATATTCTCGGAGGGAACGGAAATGACATGGAAAATTCATTTCGCTTTCGGTATCAGTTCTATACTTAAACAACGGATTTATGAAATTATTTTGGTCATCTTATTCCCCAAATCACTAGCAGTAATTTAGTGTACTAATGGCAGTCAAAGTAGAGATGTTTATACAATTTTTGGCATTAACACATTTGCATTTTAAAATCTTTAGTCACGATATGACTTGGCGACTTTATATTGTACTTGGAGCATGTTATGTTCCACGGAAGCCAAAAGATTTCGCACTGTATTGAAAGATTAAGCGAAGTTCAATTAATTGGCACATTAGCAGTGCCTTAAAGGATATTAAAAAGCTTCTGTCATAGTCTATAAGGAGATATTGAAAGTCCGAATGGATGTATGTTATCTCGAAGTACGAAATACGTACAGCTAGACGAATTTCCCATCAGTACTACTAGTAATACGTACTAGCAAGTACGACCTTCTCGTTCATGCTGGTTGAGTTTGGTGTGCAGCGTTAGAGTTAAAATTCCACCCAATGTCTGGAAATGTCTTTGAAGTTAACTATATTAGGGAGGAATGTGCTAGTTTTAATCTTTCTCATATCCACCGACTGGTCTACTTCCTACAAAGCTTAGCGAATTAGGCCCTGTTTACATGTGAAGAGATAGCCCGCCTGACCGAGATATCTCGGCGGGTGCCCCTTCTCTATTCAATTTTAACGTTGCGTTTACATGTGAACCGAGATATCCCTGCAAGCCGGGTGCCCCGGCTCCTGGCCCGGAACACCCGCCTCACCGAGTTACGTTTTTACCATGTAAAGACTTGGCACCCGAGTTATCTCGGCGAGGCGAACTAGTACTATGTTTAGCTTAGATAGATCACATGACACTTCGGCACTGGTCGCGGTTGCTGTGCACAATGCCAAACGTACGCGCGATATATAGTTGGCCCGGTCTGGCGAGCTGGCAGTGTTGCATGCAAACACAAGATATCTCGGAACCCTCTAAGCCGAGATATCTCGGTCAGGCGGGCTATCTTTCTCCATGTAAACAGGGCCTTAGATGGGCGAAACAACAAACATCTTGGTAATTAGACTAATTACAATAGTACTAATTAGCACCTAATAACAGACAACCATCGAATGCACTGATCTCAAATATCTAGGCGAATTTTGTATGGCCGTATAGCTACTAAAATGTTTATATCTGACAAATAAATCCATCCTCGGATAAGGGTTGTATGACTTATAATTCCAGCGCTTTGATTGGGTTAAGTAACATGCATACTGAGTACATTAAATTAATTCATATTTACATTATTGATACAACTGCTCTCGTGATAATTTTCCAAGTGACAAATTAATTTCATATTGTGCGGTAATTTGCAATTGCCCTATAACATGCGGCACTATTATCACTCTTTTAAGAACACAGTTGGTTGCTAATTTGTTTATTTGTCTCGTGATTTGGCGAATCTATTTTTGTGGCTACTGCGCATGCGCAGGCAGCCACTAAGCCGCTACTTTATAAATAAGTTGAGTGTCCACTTGGCGCAGGAAGCAGCTTGGATATCATATTTGGATCAACTTCCTGTTTGGAATTTTCAATGTTTATTTGCTGCAATATTCATATCAGAATTACAATTGGTTCTGTATGGCACGGAGCTCAACTAAAGTATTAATTCTACGACAAAGTTAATATCTCGGCATATGAACAACAGTAAAACTGCAATTTTACCGAAATCAAGCGAAGGAACTGGAGCGATCAGTGGAACGGAAGCGGTCAGTTTCCGTTTAGTGAAAAATGTTGTTTGCATATAGGTGAAGACAAAATATGTTTACATCAGGACATTCTCATACCTCTCCCAATACTATTTCTGAGTTTATTTTGAAACATAACTTAATTGAGCAATAGCCACATGCATGCAACGCGTGCCTATTTTTAAAACAGTTAGCTATCTGTTTGAAAAAGTATAACTTGCCCTTAAAGCATTACAACACAATATCAGGGTCCGTTCATGCTACGTGAGAAAAGTCAACGGAGAATCTAGTGTTACATTGCTACTAATCTCGTAACGGGTACATGATATGTGGTCATATATCCCACGTGGGAAACCTTCGATTTGTCTGAATTGAAGTGATGGGGTAATACTAAAGCGAGGAACGACACACCGCGGAACCTACGGAACCAGCGGAACCTGGGGAATCACAATGGCATACTGAAATTTTACGTTTAAATAAAATATGCGCCCCAGGGAACATTGTAGTATTTTAATACATAGTGAAACTGGTAATTTACTAAATTCAAACCTTTCACTGATGACAGCAAGCGGGTTAAGCGTGACTCCACTTGCTTGGTACATGCACTGGCCACGATCATTTATTATTTGGATAAATAAAGGTCAGTTGCTACAAATTTGCGGTCCATTCATCCAGTAGTATTCTGAATGCTAGGTGCCGCTAAGTTGTAGAAAATAGGCTTTCTGTTTTCAGATTCATAATGAAAAGGGGTTTGCTTAAACCAAATTACTACGAATCTCTCTGCATCTTTGTTTACATTCATCGCCATCTTAAATTGAAACTAGATAGAATCCAGACCTTCTCTCGGCCAAGATCTAACTAGTTCCGATCAAACTATGAAAACTTGAATAAAAGCATAAAAAAGAAAGAAAGAACTAATCTTGAGATTATACATCGGCCTTATAGTTATACCCAACAGAGCACCAAGAAATGAGTCAAGGTGACATAAATTTGAATACAAAACAGAAGAAAAATGAGAAGAATATAAAAGAAATGAAATAAATGGTTGAGTAGAAGTTGCAGTTTTAACATTGACTAGAGTAGGTAAATCAACATCTAGTCAGTACCCTCCAATAAAATACCTATAAATTACTGTCGCTGTGCAATCTTAAATTTATGCTTGGTTTTAATGGTTTCGGAATGCTGCTTTATATATTTCCTCCAATTCCTGCAAATGATTTTTTAAAATGTTCTGTCTTGGAACATTGAACGTAACTGAACTTATCTGATGTAGAAATTCTAGCATTACTGTAAAAATGCAGGTATTAAATTGTCTGCAGTGGTGAGGCTTTATTTAACAACGTCAGTTAAATAACATATATTTGGCAGGATGAACGAGAGATGGCCCCAAATCCTGCTGAGAAGTATCCCGTGTACCCAAGCGGCTTCCCTGCTGGTAAGTACATGTGTTTGAACATTATTGGTAATCGTCAAATATGAGAGTGCCACATGAATGTTAATAAATAAGTGAAACTTCTATTGCCTGATTACTAGTCATTCTTTCCCGCGTCTATCGAAGCATAATTTTCAATCATTTTGCTTGAAAACCTAACGTTATTCTTTTTATGTTTACCATTTTATTATCAGATTCATTTCTTAAATCCGAATGATGCTTTATTGGTCTGTTATCGCATGTACTCTGTTTTCCTCTTTCTCCGTGTGTGTTTGACTTGGATAGTCCGATACTACTTTGAAACTGCCATTATAACACAATTTTGTACTTTTTTGCTTATGTCTATTGTTTAATTGTAGAAATGAACTATAGTAGTTGTTGCACATACAACAGTAAAACAACAAAACAATAATTCCACTTCACACTAACATTGATTGGAAGAGAGAAAGTAGATAAGTGAATTATAGGTTAGTGACCTCTCCTCCATTCCTTTAATAAATGTCTTTCCATATGTAAATAATTTCTCCTCCATTCTAGGCACTTAACAAAAAACTTAATTATCTAGTAACTTTACTCGCATAATTATGTGTATTTTTATTCATTCTAATAAATTCCTTCCCCTTTCAGACTCTGGAAGGACAAGTTCCGCAGATGCATTGGCCATATTGTTTTTTGTAGCGATTTCCATAATCTGTTTATGCTGTTTCACAAACCGTCGTTGCATGAGGAGCGGAATCAATTGTATTCACTTTTGGTATGATTCCTGTTTCTTTCGCTTTGATTGTGCCGGAAAACTTGATTTGACTACTGCTATCCAGCGGTACTGGGAATACCCGCCCTTAACTCGAGAGCAGTCTTTGCGGGACACCCTCAACAATCCTTACATCAGTCGGATTCTGTTCCACCTCGCCAACCAGCTCCCAGAGTTCTTCTTCAGCATTCTACCAACAGGAAGTCTGAGAGAAGGATATGGAAAACGACAGCCCTCTACCGCAATTCTTGCCACAGACTACGACTTGATGCTCGTTCCAGATGGCGTAACCGCAGGCAGCAGAGACATGCAAAAGGTTGAGAATCAGCGAACTCCGCCAACGTTTATTACAACAGAAAACGAAATGATTCCAACCGGTTTTATTTGGCTTTCTCTGGATTATTTGAAACTCGAACACTGGAAGAGGCTTACCATTCCTCGTCAAGTTGAAAGTGATGTGGGTCATTACTTGTCCATCAGAGGGATTCAACAACTCCTTTCTTCCACCATTATGGAGATCGTGTTCACCGAGCTCAACAGATGCGCCGAAGCCCCGACAGTGACATCCAATGGACCTGCGATTACAGTGAAAGTAAAGAAAAAGTCCACATTAGTGGAAACCTGCTGCAATTGCTGTCCATGCTGTAGAGGAACAGAAAAAAAGCTAACGCTATTCGATTGCGACTTCACTGTCGGAATACACCACCCAACGTGGCCTGTAAAGGCAGATAGTAAGTAACATTAGAAGCTAGCCTACAACTATTTTAAAGGTAAACAAACACTAAGTGGGAAAGTGGGAAGAGGAGTCGCGTAAAATTAACCCCTTAATTAACCCCTTAAGTTATAACCCCTTATCTCTCACTTATTGTCGATCTATAGCCCTATAAGAAGTAAAGTGTGCCACTACAAAGGGGTTGCAGCCCCTCCGGTCCTTCCCCTAAATTTGCGCCTGATAAAGATAATTTATCTTATTCTAGTTGTCAAAATCTCCCGAGCCAAGGGCTTATGTATACAGCGCTCTATAGTGGGCCCTTTTATTCATCCGCCACTGTCAATATTGCTACATATCGAAACAGGCGTTAAGATCAATGAGAACTGAACTGGGGACCTCTAGCTCCCAAGGCAGCACACTGATTATCTGTGCTAAACCTGCAGCACTTTCTAAATGATTTGCTAAATTTAGCAAATATTATATTTGTGAATATCAATACGAGGAACCTATTCAGTGCAAAAGCGAGTAATTTAATCCTTAAAACGGTCAGGGGGGAGGTTTCGGCAACCCCTCTCCCCTTCGATATATTGCGATTTTTTCTAGGGATTTTGAATTTCCCCAAAAGGTTTCTAGTAGCTCTTACCTATTCATAAACACGTATGAATGAATTTGCTACCCCCTTCTTGAGAAAAAAATTAAACTTTGAACAATTGGGTTTTTTATTTTGTATTCATATGACGCTATTAACATTGAATATAGTATTTTGCAGCTGAAACATAAGAAAACAACAATAATTTTGCTGTTTTAAGTGTTTTACAATTTCGCTGAAATTTCCAATATGAGGGCCTTTATCCATTTTATCCATTCTGGTAACCATAGCAACACTCAAATGGTCACATGACCAGCCTTAATTGAATGCTTTAAGCCCAATTAACAATTCTGCCAAATTTTATAATGAACTGATAAGGCATATTGAAAATCATGGTGGAGGCTTCAAGCTAGTTCAGTTGAAATTATTTAACACTGCTTAAATACGATGCCATCCCACAAGGTGTCACCAGATTGGTGAAAAGGGTTGTTATTTGATTTGGTTTTAAAGTCCAGAGACGAATCTATTAAAATAAAATATATAACATTGCCTAGAACTGGTGGATAAATGACGACATTGCCACGTGGTAAGCGCTGATTTGCATCATTCTATCAAGTCCATGACTGCCCTATATGGTAATTTCAGTTTTGTCTCTTCAGAACTATCGATACACCAAAACCGGTATTCTTTCGTCTTACAATTATACCACTTTTTACATATCTGAAACAATTTATTTAGACGTTTTATTTACATCTTTAACTGATAGATATGTATAGACATTGGCAGTCTTTGTTGTGTTAAAGATCTTCCTATACCCACGAGTGAAAGTTAAGTATTCGGTGCCCATTTTAAGACTATTATGTTGCTTGCGAAATCCTGGCATGGTGTCGGTCGTTCCAAGCGTGCAACAACCAATAAGTAGAAATTCAACAATGCACATAAATTATTTGCCTTGTATTAAGATGATTACAAATTAAATCATGTTTAGTACCTCAAAATTACTATTATGGTAAGTTGGAGGATCTTAGAGATAATGCAATATTCAATGTTATAATATTTTATATTTATGTTTATAGATTGGTTCTCGGCAGAAAGGCGCAGGTTTTGGCCATCTCCTGAAATTATCGCCCGGATTAAAAATCGGGGCTGTCACGTGGTACCGAAGGCATCTGTTAAAGGCACATTGCTGAAATACAATGCAGGTGACTAACAGTTTAACCCTATCTGGAAAGGCTATTTTGAGCTCTCTCAGTTCGGGGGGAGGGGGGGGGGAGGGATCTCCCCTAACTCAACATTTTTATTATTTAAGTATATGTAATGATTCTTGGCACAAATCTTAATTAGTATGAGTTGCGCTTGACTGTTGTGTTGAATATGACTAATAATATAGGCTATGATGTCAAAATAATTATTACAATGATCTAATGACGTCATCATAATGACTTGATTTCAGTTTCTTCAGTTTTACTAAAATAGGAATCCTAAATTTATATTTTACTTTGCCTGGAGTGCATAACAGTTCCTGTATTTCATCCTGAATACAACAAAAGTTAACATTTTATAACGTAGTGATGATGTAAACGACATGATTTTTCTGGGTTTTTTTAACTGATTAATACTATGGAATTTTTCATTTGGAAAAAGTCGAACTTAACTTCTTTTCATGAACTGGCGTCATAAATCACGTGATACAATGCTGTGACGCCATATCTTGGACATTCAAATAACAAGGTTTCACCCGTAATTAATTGCGCAACACATAACATTTTATATTAGTATAGCCAACTTGATAGAAAACTAATTATAAAATAACATCATTTAATAAAGTTTTACTGAGTTTTAAAAAACAACCCAAAGTATAAAAAAATGCTGAAAAACTGCAAAAACATCAAAACCACTTTCAGGTTCAAGGTTACCATGGCAACACATCACGTCAAAAACAAACATGATATCAAACGATTCGGCATAAATTTTTGGAAAAGTCACATGAAATTTCGTGGTCTAATTCAAAACAGTTGAAAAGTTATGTCATCCTTCCACAGATAGGGTTAAATTTTGGGTTTTCCATATAATTTTGAGAAAGAGAAAGAATTTTTGTTGTCAAGCTGACTCAGCGAAAGTTTGAAAGGGTCAGGAAATAATGACTAAAATTAATTGTGTAATTCCAGAAAATACCCCCACCACGGATTGAATCTGAAATTCCCGGGGGAAGGAGGGGTCTGGCGGCTACGAAATTGCTGGGGAGAAGGGGAGGGGGATGTGAAAATAGTCAAATTTCGGTGGGAAAATTTACTATGAGGAGAAGAATGATAAATTAGACATATATTACTTCAAATATCACACTGTGTACAGCCTTAGAGCAACGGGTGCAATTTCGCGTGATATTATTCGCTTAGCAAATATAAAGTTACACTTACAGATACCGAACACGGCTTGGCCTTTAACTACAAATACTTGTTAAAATTTGATAAGTAAATTTTCTAATTTGGAAATTATTGTTGTTTGATATGTAATAAAAAATATAAATAATTAACGTTTATTCTAAGTGAAACAGATGTACCGTAAATGACCGAGTTAGCGCCGCGGTGCTTATTTCAAACCTGTACTTGGAAGTGCGGCGCTAGATCGGGCAGCGGAACAAAAGGAACAAAATCCAGAGAATATAGAGGATCAAGTTGCAAACGCATTAAGTACTGGTTAAACCCCACTTTATTACAAAAAAATACGAACGACGAGATAAAAACAACTTGAAAGCCGATTTACAAGTGCTCTGCAGCTTCACTCAATGTCAATTGTAATATCAATTATGCAGTAAGAAAGTAAAAACAACGAAATAAATTCAACTGCAAAGTTATAGTGTTCTGCAGCTTCATTCTATTGTCAAACGTTTGCGTGCAATTGTACCTCTTTCTATTACATACTGAAACCATGACATGACTTATTTATATGTACTTGAATTACTGCCGTAACGCTTATTCAACAGCGGCGCTTATTAAATTTTACAGGGTACAAGTTCGCCGCTTAATCGGGCAGCGGCGTTTAATCGGGCAGCGGCGCTTATTCGGTCATTTACGGTAAATTATAAAAGAGAAATCGATGTGATTCAGTGTTATCATTATCCGAAATCATTAAAGTTATTGTTGGACAGTTTGTAAAAGAAATGTTACGAAAAACTTCGATAAGGACACAATTATTTCTACGTAATTCCTTTCAAACACTTTAAGAGAAAGGAAAAATCAAAATACTAAATATTCTAGAGGGCTGGGGCAGGACAAATCAGCCTTGGAATTCCCTAGAGGAGGAGAGAGTCTCTCTAGCTAGATGCCCTAAAATAAAAATTTCGGGGGGGGGGAGGGCAAGAGAGGACTAAAAAATTTTCTTTTGGTGGGGGGGTGTGAATATTTTCAGAAATTATACAGTTTTAAAAAATATATTACATT
>JANSTR010148586.1:0-11119 GCA_025434805.1 Antipathozoanthus remengesaui | reverse complement strand
AACTTAAAGATCTCTGCCGTAGCAGTAAGGATAAAAAACAGCCATGCGAGAAACACTATTTGAACTTTCAACTAGGGTCGCATTTTCTGAAGAAAATTCGCTCGTGTAAAAATCATAAAGATCGGCGAAACCCCGTGACTACTGTATAAGTAACATACTTAAATTATGAGTGTGAATAGGTTTTTGTAAAGTAAACATCACGTCCAAAAGTAGGATAAAGGGAACAACCTACTTTAGACCTACTTTCAATTCTAGTGTGAAAAGGCCTAATGTTTCTCGTTCGTTTTCTGTCATTGACAGATCTCGGTTAAATGTAACGTTTTTGTTACTCTTTATTATTGTCGTGGTAGCAAGTGCATGCTCCTTCTCCAGGGCTCATTCTAGTACCTGTACTGGCGGAAGTCTGCCTCGAGTATAGTAAGAGCTTCGATGTCACTTAGAGCGTACAGTGCCTGCGAATACAATCAGGTTTTCTACAGCCAGGATATAAAGCTACTTTCTAATCTAAAAAAAGCTAGACAAAACCTTAACAAAATTATTCTCGTAGTTGTTTTTGTGTGTTTACTTTTATTTAGTTGAATAAACTAACTTATCAGCCGGTACGTACATTATGAAAGGTAATTGTATTTTAAACTGGTAATTGCAATGTGTTGATAACTTTTCCTGTTCCCATTATTCCGGTCCCTTTTCGATTCATAGAGAGAATGCAGGTGGATGTTTTGTTAATGGTGGACGAGGTTTCCACAAAATATAGTAGAAACACAAAAAGATATAATCAAAAGTGCGCAGATCTGGAATTTGCTTTCCAACGTTCGTCTTCTTCGCACGAACGACTATCCCTTATAAATCGAAAATGGAAGCTGATTTCCCTTGATCTTCATTGAGACCATGAGTGTATTTCTTGAAGTAAAAGATTGTGTCCTCCTAACTGCCAAAATAAAAATTTGAGCATTTGCAAATTGTTTGTTGGTCTTCCTTTGTTTTGATCGCGTGGATGAAATGCATAAGATTTAGAGGTGTTGGAAAGCGCTACTGTGAATTGATTTCTTTTATCATTGTCGGACTCAACATGATGCGAATTTAACCCTTTGTGTTCGGTATTTAGCTTTTTAACTTCTTGTAACTCAATTTCTCTAATTTTTAATGCCTCTGGAAAATAAAATACATCTGCAACTCCGGTTTTTCGTTTTCGCACAAGTGATCGAGCTTTTTAACAACACAATTCATTCGAGCATCTTCCTGCAATTCAACAACGTTTAGAAAAGATTCGCATTCTTCATACACTACATGGTCATCAATTGATTCAAAGTCGTATACTTCGAGAACGCAAGATTCCAAACAAATGGCAAATTCAACTGTGTTTGCTTCCACATTTTCTGTCTCGACAACGCTAACAAACGTTTCGTACTCTTTGTACTGTATATGATCGGAGATTAATTATATTTCTTCCATTTCTGGCATGCAAATTTCAAAACAGATGATGCATTCGACTTCCTTTTACTTCATCTTCATCTTGTGAAAAATTTCACTTTCTATTTCAACATTAAAATCACTGACACTCGAAGAGTCACTTTTTGAGTGGCCATCTTGGTTAAGCCTGCTCTCGTACCCAGCTTAACGGAACGAAAAACGAGAAATGTGCGCATGCGCCCTTGTTAAAAGAGGCCGTAAAATTGAGACAAAAGTTGCTGGGGTGATGCACTGTAGAATGGTGCTATCAGTTGCTGCAATCCGTTGCGAAAAGTAGAGCCGAGAGTTCTACTTCGTGCAACGCTTAGCGCAACAAAAAAGATTGCAAGAAAACGCATGTTACACTGTGTAATTATCCGGCAACTTGTCTCGCAACGGCATTGCGAGACAAGTTACTGAAAAATTGCGCAGTGTAACAGAGCATTTAAGCGGCACGGAATCGATGTACCGACGACCTCTGTCTTCCGAAGAAGAGTGAATGTGAACTAAATGACAAAAACGAATGGTAGGTTAGAAAGGGTATGATTATCAATACAGAAAGAACTAGATGTGTTCCGTAAAGGGAAAGACTCAAGAAAAAGTTGATTACTGATATTTTCTTTTATTACAAGCCTGATTAAAGAGACAGACCAGGCGTCACACAATTGTTTAATTTCGCGTGGTTGAAAATTACAAAGATCAAAAACTTTCTGTTTAAATACGACTTTCAAATTTTAGCAACAACCGAAGAATGGTTTAGTTTATTGTTTTAAACGACCTTTGAGCTAAATTTCATTCATAATTTTCGACTGCGAAAGCTATTTTCTATTCTTGCTGAAACCAAAACAAAAACTAAGTATCACGGCCGGTCTGTCTTAGGGTGCAAGTTGATGAAGTTTCGAGTACTAAACTTTTTGGCGTAATAGCTGATGCAAACTTAAACTTTAACGATCATACACAATCTATCCAAAAAGAACTGGCTGATGAATCGGACTACACCGGACTACTCTGGAAATATATAAACAGAAAGGACAGAATTTTCCATGAAGTAGTTCTAACGATAGATACAGGCTGACGAATTTATCAGTTGTTTTTACTGTCAAGTGTTACCCACTGTAAACCAATTGTTGTTGTTGTTGATAATGTTATTTGAACTCAGGTTGTGTTTGTCCTATTTTTCAGTAAACCGTCGTTTCTGCAGCACCAGTAGTTAAAACCAGTTAAAATGGAAATGGTAATGTATTTTATTTTATATATACTGCAAATTTCATATGAATAGTTTCAAATGCGCTTTACAATCATCATAGTCAACAGTATTGAGTGTAGAGAAGGTGACAGACCACTAACACCGGCATCACTACCCTACTCTTTACAAGTCAACACGCTTTATAATCATCATAATAAACAGTATTGAGTATAGAGAAGGTGACAGACCACTAACACCGGCATCACTACCCTACTCTATACAAGTCAACACGCTTTACAATCATCATAGTAAACGTTAACAGTATTGAGTATAGAGAAGGTGACAGACCACTAACACCGGGATCACTACCCTAATATTTACAAGTTAACACGCTTTACAATCATCATAGTCAACAGTATTGAGTGTAGAGAAGGTGACAGACCACTAACACCTGGAACACTACCCTACTCTTTATAAGTCAACACGCTATACCGAATTATCATAGTCAACAGTATTGAGTGTAGAGAAGGTGACAGACCACTAACACCGGGATTACTTCCCTACTCTTTATAAGTCAACACGCTTTACCGAATTAACATAGTCCATTCAACAGTATTGAGTATAGAGACGGTGACAGACCACTAACACAGGGATCACTACCCTAATATTTACAAGTTAACACGCTTTACAATCATAATAGTCAACACTATTGAGTGTAGAGAAGGTGACAGACCACTAACACCGGGATTACTTTCCTACTCTTTATAAGTCAACACGCTATACCGAATTATCATAGTCAACAGTATTGAGTGTACAGAAGGTGACAGACGACTAACACCGGCATTACTACGCTACTCTTTACGAGATGTGACTTCCTGTTTATCGACTGCGCTGCCTGGATCACGACACGACTTTCGGCTGAGACGAGTAGTCATGGTTGCAGACGGCTCGTCTCAGTTGGTGCACATCGGTTCGGTTACCTATTACGATTTGATTTTTAGCCAAGACGAGTCGTCTTTTCTAAATAAAGTTGTTTCAATTGGTGTATATTGGACATGGATGATTTTGCAAAGCACCTATATCTTATCATTTTACCCAAGGATAAACTTTGCCTCTCTCCAAGCTTGAGAGAAAACAGTGTTGTAATCCACTTACATTCTTGCATTGAATATCAAAATCATTGATTCCTTTTTGATTTTTGAATACATTGCATATTTTACCCAATTAGAAATTAGGAAGTACAGTACGAATGTTAATAACAGCTTTCCTGTTTTATACTCTATGTTCTAGCAGATGAAAACCAAGGAAATAACACAAGCAGACGAATACCTGAAAACCTGTAAGGCTCAGCATGAACACGGCCTGGAGCTATTGGAACTATTGAATCTGATCCAAGGCAAGTTATTTGGATCACCCAAAGTAACTCCATTGCAAAACAGTTTGCAGAATGCATCCTAGCCTCTAAGGAATCTTCTGCTGCAAAATACAGAAGCAGGTTGCAGTAAAGTAGAACAGTTATACATTGTCGCATCATTGCGATGCCAGTTGTAGAGCGTAACATGTCTACTGCAATCAACTTGTAATGATCTTCTGGCTTGCATATGAGCGTGGCATTGCAACTTGCGAGGACATTGCCTAGTGTAGCAGTGTTATTGCGTGCTGTATTATAAAGAACCCCTTGCAAATTTCAATACCGATACTAGAGAATAACACCCTAAGCAAATTGCTGCAAAACGCATCTTTAATTCCTGGCCAAACGTAGATGCAAGTCGATGCAAGCCACTTCAAGTTTTACGATTGATTCGTTTGAACACCATCTACCGTGGATTTGCACTCACTTGCAACGACTCTCATTGCATGGACTTGCATCGACTTTGAACCTGCTCAAATTCTTCTTCTTCTTCTTCTGCATTAATGAGCATGTTCAATTTGAGATAACGGGTACGCGTGTAAATCTGGATGTGCTTGCGTGAGTGTGCGCAAGTGCGTGTGACCGAGTAGGTGAGCGTGTGTGCGTGAACACGATTGCATGAACGAAGGAATGAGTGAACGAATGTACGTGCGTGTGACTGAGTGGATGAACCTGTAACGTTCGTGTGACTGAGTGTATGAACGAGTATATGTGCGTGTGACCGTGTGGGTGAATGGGTGAACGAATGTGTATGCGTTTGTATGACCCTGTTCTTGTGACTGAATGAGTACACAAGTGTGCGTGCATGCGCGTGACTGAGTATTTCTTCGTTTACTGGGGTTATTTATTTTTTGTCCTTTGCACTCACCTTTAATACGCAGGCGAGTCTGTTCTCGATCTTGGATGCGGACCAGGTAACCTCTCCTGTGTGATAGCCGAGAAGGTTGGTGCCCAGGGAAAGCTGGTGGCGGTCGATCCTGATGGAACCAGAATCGCTTTGGCGAAGAAGAATTTTGGTCACTTGAAACACACAACCTTCGTAGAGGGAAGCAGCGACAGTGTAACTAAGTTTGGGAAAGGTTGTTTTGACGCTGTCTTTTCGAATTACGTTTTACAGTTTATAAAAGATAAAAGGCGTGCATTTAAGAATATCTACGACATTCTAAAACCTGGAGGTCGTGTAGCCATGCTCTATAACACACAAAGTCCTCTACTTTTTGACAAAGCAATTAAAGAGCTCAATCCTGAAGAGAATTACAGAAAAGTGGAAAAAATGCGTGCGTGTGAATCAAATGAAAGCATTAAATCTTACTGCCGCGATGCTGGTCTTGTTATCAGAGAAAGCATCGAGATAAGAAAACGTGTTACTAACGATAACTTTTCAGATTTTCTTGCTCTTGTTTCGGCCTCTACTCATGGAGTTTTTGATTTAAATTTGTTAAATGAACAAAATCTTAAAAACTTTGATCAGTGGATTGATAAAACAGGCCGCGTTATCCATGAATGGCCAATTGGAATCGTTATTGCCTGTAAACCGCTTGAAATGCAGTAATCCGTTGGTAAAATTCAATAAAATGATTCAGTGTACAACAAAATGTGCAGTTGATAAAATAATAGATCTTATTCATAATGACGTCACAGAGCGCGAAAAGCAGTACTGTAGTTGTATGTACGCACAAATCCAAGATGGCGACCAGTTGTAATGTCAGCGGTGGGGGGAGGGAGACTAGAATTGTGGCGGAAACGAGAGCGAACTTGTCCATCCATGAGTCGCCCTACTTAGAGATTTTGGGTCAGTTTTGTGTGAAGTATCTGAAAGCTCAAACAAATCGATACTCGACGGTCTAGCCACATCGGAACACATGCCATCATTACTGCCATTTAAATTTTCCACTCGGCGAAATACGTCATATTGGATTCGTCTGTACCAACAACTACCATAATGCACGTTCGAACCGAAAAGCATTGTTGTGGCTCTTTTGACGTCATTACGCATGGTCTACTAGGCGTGGCCGATGACGGAAGCTGTGAATAACATCCACTTGAACATTACACTATGTGTAATTAATACAGTTCAGACAATTACATTTATAGCGCCCAAAAGCTTCTAGTCTTCATTCCTTCATCATCAAGTTGAAATTGGTTAACTTAACTTCCATGGAAGGAAGAAGATTCTCCAGCGTAAGTTTTTACTCGTTTAAATGTGACAATATGACTAAAAACTAGTAGCTATAGTAATCAAGGATTACGACAGTGCGATCGAAAGGCACCTAGATATTATTTACCATACAGATCGAGTGCGGTATATAACGACAAAATTGTGTGGTGTATCGAATCCAATTTGACTTCGTTTTTGATTACCTCGCGATTATAGGTAAAGTAAAAACAACCAAGTGTTGGTAAAAAAAATTTTACGCGCTGTAAGGTTGGAAGAAGCTGATGTTTCGAGCGTTAGCCTATTGTCGGAACATCTAAAAGAGTATGCCGGACAGTGAAGGGGTATATACAGGAATTTACTAGTGTGTACAGATTGATATAGAGAAGACAGTCGTTGGTCAAAATGGACAAATATGAATGTAAATGTCAAACAGGCTGAAATTAGATGAATGAAAATCTTTCAATAATGCCGTAAGGTGCCAAAGTTCCGAGTTTAAAACTAAGTTTTTGTTCCTTTCTTTTGAGAGATTCGTTAGAGCCATTGTGTTGAATGATACCGCTGATTTGCAGCGCTTGAAAAGAGTGTTCCGGGAGGTTGAAATGACGCCTAATTTACTGGCTAATTATAGTTCGCTTTAACTTGTTTTAAAATATGATTCTCCATAAGGATAAAATAATTTAAAATAAGGCATAAAACACAGTTATCAATAATAACAAACGTTTTCGTTCTACATGAGCATCTTCAGGTTTGGCTGGCTAGCTGTTATTCATGTCTTATATGCCAGCGCTGCTTGGACAATAGACATTGTTAATAAGTGATGCCGTTGAGAAAAAGAATGAGATGGAAGGAATGTACTTTCTTGTTCAGATTCGGTCTAAGTTTCGCAATAAAAATGGCTTCCAGTGTTCTTCCACTGAAAAGTGTGGCAAGGATTCGCTGCAGAGTCGCGGGCAGGTTCTGAAAGCTTTTCTGTGTCCGTGTTGTGCGTGTCGGATCGAGAAATTCTGGGCAGATTCTCCAACGTAGGCGGAGTTGCAGGACGTGCAAACGCCATAATAAACAACACTTGATGGACGATTCGTTTTGCCCTTTAATTTAAAGAGAGATTGAATTTTCGGGTTCGCCAAACAATGCGAAACTTGAAATGGCCTTGGGTGAAAAAGGACAACTTGGAATGGTATAGTCTCCCCAATTAGTGGGTCTCATGCCCTGCTAGAAGATTGCGAAGACTTGAATAAAGCCACATCAACAAACAACTTATCACTTGTCACTCAGGTTGTCGAAAGTCGATACCAACCGTTTTACGGTACTACACTAAACTGGATGATCCTTTGTCTCCATAATGTATTCAATGTGTCAATGTAAGATATTTGGAACCAATTGAACCTCCAGTATTATATTAGAAAACTGAGTTAAACTAGAGATGCTCCGACGAAGGGCTAACGCTGGAGACGTCAGCTTTCTTCCAACCTTACGACGTGGAAAATTGTTTTGTCAACCTTTGATTGATTTATTAGACGGTTTACCAACCCGCAATTTTTTTATAAGACTATTTACTTTTAGTTGAACTACCACGTCTCTAGGATGCATAAATAAAGATGTCTGAATGGTGTTGCCAGTGAGAGTCCTTGGAGCTCTATTTTTTTCTAGCTCTGGAGTCCCAAATTGAATTTTGTTCGTAACCCTGGCATTTCCAATGTTTGTTTCTTAATCATTAAAACGTATATATTTCTGAAGGTGGGCTGACGTGGATACAATGGTATAATACATGTTTCATCGTTTTCCATACGTCGACACACTTGTCCGAAAAAATTGGTTTATATGCCTTGAGCAGGACTCGAACTCGCGTCTCCTTGGGGCATATGGTCTCCTTGGTCTTATATAAACCAATTTTTTCGGACAAGTGTGTCGACGTATGGAAAGCGATGAAACATGTATTACACTAAAACCCAAACGTTGAATCCCGTGCTTCAAAGTATTATGATGTGGCAGCAAGGCAGCCATTGCAGTGCAGCCGAGACACAACTCTACAAGCCCATGTCATGTCAATGATAGCACACCAACATTGAAGTTTGATTGTGTTTCAGATCGGAGATTATCTGCTGACGTTGCCTCAGCAGCTGGAACCATTTGTGACACAGGAAAACCCCTCTCTTGATAAGGCCTTAAGTGCAGGTAGACTGCCCTTCCCTGAGGCTGAGCCTCAAGGTGAGTGTGTGTAGTTATAACTAACTTTATTATATAGACAGCAGTGTTTTACTGGGATATACGCCACTCGTATTTTTCATAAGATCTACATCCGGGACCTGAGTAGCATATTCATATCTTCACTAGTGAGGATATCAATGACGTCACTTCCAATGTTTTCCCGCTCATTCTAGACGCGTTCCGTAGTTTTTGTTTGTAGATGTGTCAAAACAATAAAGACAATTACACGTTGGCTTGAAGATATGAAGTTTAACTCATCGTGTTAGAAAATATTTCGCCACTCGAAGATTAACTTCATATCACCGTGTAATATCCTCTATGTATCGTCAGCTGGGACACTTGGAGTGTGGTCAACAACTTCTAAGGACTGGCATTTTTTTAAAACCGACTGGACATTTTTTTCTGAGGTTCCTTGAAAACTTTTCAGTACTGAGTGTTTCAGTCGTTATAACAAATTTATATTGAAGACTTTTTAGTATTGAGTGCTTCAGTCGTTATAACAAATTTATATGGCCATGCAACTTCCAGTTATTTGCATCAACTTAACAATGTTAGCAATATCATGAATGTAACTGGATCAGACGGAATTGATTTGTTTGATTCCTGCAGACAATGTTTTAAGATTCTTCTCGAACATAGATTTATACAGTTTTATTTTTTCTTTCGTTGTGCACACCAATATTTGCAGCAAAACACTGCATGCGAAACTCTGTGTGTGATCAAATCGTTAGTTTCAGCAAGGTATTTGGACGTTTTTTCTGTTTCAGAGTTTGGGAATATTTTATGTATTAGTAAATTTGAAGGTTGTTGACAAGACTTGTCCAGAGTGAACAGATATAGTATATCTATATATCTGTTTATTCTCCAGTGCTGAGCGGCCAAACCTTACTCCCTCTGTTTGTGTCCAGAGTGAGCTCTAAATACTTTGTGTTTTCTGAAAAATCCCTCTTTTAGAAAGCTAAACATCAAATGTGAACTGAATTGGACGAAAAAGTGGAATTTTTGCCTGTTGTGAAGTAGACTAGGTTTCTAGTTTCTGACACTGTCTTATCCTACTATACAGGATATACCGTAACTGGACCAGTCTAACTCCCTCATCTTTGCTATCATCGCTATGTTCTATAATGTCACAGTTTTTATATATTTCAAGATATGTTGAGCTATCTTGACATGTGAAATGAAGCAACAATTTTGAGTTCAATTTGCTCGGCTGGAGGGATGAGCCACAGGGAGTAAATGAACAACTCAATTTTGTACTCGTCGCGCCTTGTTACCGTCGTCTCTGCTCTCCTCCGACTTGTAGTGAACTTGAAGCGCTATGCCCTAATCCTGTCATTAACGTGTAACTTGAACTTTAATCTATGAATTTCAGAAGAGGAAAATCACCCCGCCTCCGACTGGCTGGGTTCAGTTGCGCGCGGGGCCATGCATACTTACGTGGAAAGCATACAGAGAATTCACCAGCTGACCCCTTACTCTACCAAGCAACTCATTACAGACATAGGTTTGTATTTGAAATGAATGTACGAGGGAGGTGAAAGATCAGTCGGCAGTCACGAGACAACAGTTAACAACTTTCTTTGTTATACAGCTAGTGCGTTTCCGACTCGAATGCGCGCTCTCATTGGCCAAATTGAGGTCACGTGAATGAGTTCAAATCAAATGTTACCCGGCTGGTCAACATCTTAAAAATTGTTGACCAACGGGTGAACATTGTTGTGGCGCTGTCACGTTTGAGAGCGGACAATATTTCATCGCAAATTTTAGTGTTTTGTTTTAATAATTGTGGTTTATTTCGTTTATCTTATATAATAAAACACTTAATGACTGCTCCCTCGGGAAACATCTGTTTTGTTTCCCGCGTGAGCAGTCATTAAGTGTATATAATATGCCCCCTGAACATGTTTATTTCCCGTTAACCTTTTATGTATCGATCTGTTCGAAACTTCAACATCCCCCCGGGCGACCCCCGGGCATTTGACAAAAGCTATTTTCTTGGGGACGGTTTGGGAATTTTAACCAAATTAAGAGAAGGGGAGAGCTGGGAATTTGAACAAAGAACGGTACTTTTAAATTGCATCTATTCTTTTTAATTTTCTATGATGAATTTAAGAGTTTGCTCGTGAAAATCGTTCGGATTCAGCCGTCAGAAACAAAATAGCAAACGTTTGTTTGGTTTCGATATATATAAACTTTAAAACGGCATTTCGTGGTTTTGTTTACATAAAATGTTTCACTGAAGAATCGCATTTTAGTCCATGTCATATAGCATAAAAATGTAGTGAGGTGTGTTATGTTGAGTTATCCAGTTCCACCTTGATTATTGTTTAAGTGTTTTTGCAACTACAAATGAGATTATATTAATCGTTATTTTCACCAGAATATTTCTGTAACGTCTTGGGAGCTCTTGAGGTTGAGCCCAGTAGAACGATGACGCACATCGAGTCTCTGCTCAAGGCCAATCCTGACGAGTGAGTACTTCCGAACGATGAGTCAGTGAAATTTCATCAACTATCTATATACAGGCATTTTCAGTCAGTAGAAATATTTGTGTGCTTCATCTTATAGAGTTTAAAGCATAGTTACCGTATTTATTAGAATAAGCGCCCGGGGCACTTATTTAATTGTTGGTTATTTTAGAGGGGCGCTTATTCGAGGAAGGGCGCTTATTAAATTTTCACCATTTTAGTCGCAAAGACATTCGAAT